>PVKM010002601.1:32260-63618 GCA_004027735.1 Carollia perspicillata | reverse complement strand
GGCCAGTTAAAATCCCCGGGGAAAACCGTAGAGGCCCGGAAGGACTCACTCGGCACGATTTTGAGCTCCAGAATACGCCAGAGAGGGCGATCAAGTGTAGATGAAACCAACGACCAGTGAATGTTTGGAAGAGTCTGTTAGCTGAGGTTAACCATAAACAGAATTACACAGGGGGAAAAAAATACAATCTAAGAACATACATAGTGGCATCCTGTTTCTTTTTTCCTTTTGTGACTTCATGATTTGGGTAATTGTCTAAAGAAACTACTCACCCTGGTGGTAAAGCCATTTCAATGAAACCTTATATTGATTTTCAGGTATATTCATTCCAAAGAAAAACCCTTCAAATGTCAGGAGTGTGGGAAAGGATTTTGTCAGTCTAGAACTCTAGCAGTTCACAAAACTTTACACATGCAGGTAAGTTTGTTTTCTTGTTTAAAAAAGGTGGCTGGTTTGATCATGGTGGCTCTACAGAAAGGTGTTCAGTTGCAGAGTCTCTCTCTGAAAAGACTACTTAGCTTAGTTTTCTAGGCGGGGAAGGCAGTGCTCGGTTTCTTTATACGTAAAATTAATCCTATTTAACGTAAAACATTTTTATATTTTCTTAGAGGACAGGCCACTCTCTTTATTCTAAGTCCTAATTTTAGAATTATTATTTTCTCATCCAATCTGCCCTGCATTTAAGGCTTTCGTGTTTGGGAGGAAATAAAGGTAATTTTGATAATGGAGGCATGGTGAAATCCCATATGCTCTCTCTCCCAGGGGCCTCATAATTTGTAGTTTTCAGAACATTGAAGAATAGTTTAATTTTCCAGCAAAGAGGAGACTTATTACCCAGGAGAAGGTCATTCCCTAAGAGAGGATTAGGGTTTTTCCTCCCCTCTTTTCCTGCCTGTGACATGGCGGTGAAATATAAAGAGCTGGCAATCACAAAGCCACCACGGTGGCCACCACAGTTATCAGGGTAATCAGGCCTCGGTGTGTGCCTGAGCGAGTGTTTCAGTGATTGGAGGATTAGGAGCCCAGATTTGTCCCTGCAAGCCTCCCTCCTTTGTAGTCAAGTGCGTGTTATGTGATACCGATAAGACAACTATTGAGAAGGGTGCGGTGGTGGTGTGAAGGATTAATCCTTTGCTTGCTTCACATCTGAACAGGAATCTCCACACAAATGTCCCACATGTGGAAGAACCTTTAATCAGAGAAGTAATCTGAAAACTCACCTTCTCACCCATACAGACATCAAGCCCTACAGCTGCGAGCAGTGCGGCAAAGTGTTCAGGCGAAACTGTGATCTGCGGCGGCACAGCCTGACTCACACCCCGCGGCAGGACTTCTAGAGAAGCCCAGGATCTATCCCCGGGCCGCCCCGCTCCCCTCCCCAGACTCCTCTGCAGGCCTCCCACCCAGGGGTTCCACCCCAACCCTTCACAGACCCCAGCTCTGCCCTTGCTGCATCGCACCTGCAGCGCCAGGGTGTTAACTCCGCTTCCGGAGGACTGAGAACTGTAGAAAGCCACACACGTACATCCCTTCACCAAGAGCATATGCTAGTTTCTTGTAGATATTCACAGCTCATTTTAGAGCTCTGTACATAATGTTGTGGGTCTTTTTGTTTGGATGTCTTGTGTGTTTTTGTATCTCGTTGGATGCACCTAGATATGGAAAATGGAAGCCAAATTTATCTTTAAAGACTGTATTTTCAAAATAAAACTTTTTCTTGTTTGTGTCAACACTCCTGCGAAGAGTCTTGCTATTTAACTTCTGTTTTCCCTCTGTATCCTGGAAGAGTGGGCTGCCTCTAAAATAGTCGATATTGAAGGGTGTATTTTATCCCCAGGTTTTAAAAATAAGACTCACAGTTCTCTTACTGGAACTTCAGCTCTCCCCTTTTTGTACTGTGGCATTTCGGAGTCCGATAACTGTGCTGTCTTTTTGTTTTTTGAAGATATTAAAACGGACACCCCTCAGCTTATATTTCATTTTGTTTATTTTAATTCCTCGTGCATTATTCCTTCAGATAAAAGCAACATAATAATGACTGTTAATAACTTGCAGCTCCCATGAGTGACCTACTTGAAAGCACAAGGTGGGAAGAGGCATTAAAAAGAAGAGAAGGGGAGCTTCTCACCGTTGCATGTTTTTAAATTCCTGGACTTGTCAGAGTTTATGACGGGCTACTCCTCTTACTGTCAGACCTTGAGCACTGCGATTTAGCACTGTGCACAGGCTTCCCCCTGCCTCCAGGGGCGAGGTCTCAGGTCTCCTCCCCCGGAACACTGCAGGAGCGTACAACCTTCAGGAGATACAGGACAAGAAGAGAGGCGAGAAGCTACTTCGCTGCCTTTGCACAAAATATTTCTTTACAAGGGTGGAGATCCTTTCTCCCAGCAGGTTCGGATTTCTCTGCAAAGCACACTGAGTTAGGTCACTAGCAAGGTTTCCATCATTGGTTGGCCTTTTGTCCCTGGGGAAGTGCCAGAAGTCCAGGTCACTCTGTGTATAGAACTCGTGGCAAACATGTAATCAGCTTCTGAGGCATTTCAACTTTCCCCAAATGGTTGCTGGGGAATATGACACTAGTAAAATGACAACCCCGTGTACCGTTTGAGCAGAGGACTTGGGATGCAGGTAAACAGCAGTACTGTGTGGAGACTGGAAGGAACATAATTGAACTTGAAGTGGGAATATTAGAGGAACCTGTAACCCGGTGGCCCAGTGGGTTCTCACAAACTTTGATATTGAACAATAGGGTGAATTAGGTATTCTCGGAGGTTTTAAAAAAATGTTATATTTGTGTGGAGATGGCATGTTTTATATTCAGAGTCATACGAGGCAACACGTACCTCAGATTTCTCAAGAAGGATAGGTAGGGATTTGAGGTCTAGATTAAAATTTCTCACCAGTCCTTGTTCAGTATGGCTTGCAAGGAATTTTCGAAATTGTTCTAGACTCGCTGCTTACCTTGTTCTCAGGGGAACTGGCTGGAAGTCACCTCTGCTTCTCACAAGAGATCAGTTCTCTTCAACAAAGAGTCCACTCACCAGCCTGTGTGTCTAATGCTGTCACACATGCATTTCACTGAGGAGAGAGGGCAAGGATGAAGTGTGAGGTGCGTGTGTGTGTGTGTGTGTGTGTGGTATTTAGAGGAATGAAACTGTTGTTTGTTCTCTTTTGTTTGTACAGAATTAACTCAGTGACCTCCCTATCCCTACTCTGTCAAGATCCTGCCCTCCTTGGCACGACGATTCGAATGCTCTAGGGCAGGGCTACACACTGACTGCCCCTGCCTAGAGCTCTCCTAATCCCACAGGTTTCTCCATGCAGCCAGTCTCCCTGCCCCGCCCACTGCCACTGCCCACAAGCCTCAGCAGTTCCACTGCACAGGCTTCAGTCAGATCATCAGAGAATGACCCTTGCTCTCTACCCAGCTCAAGCATATTCCTGAAGTCCCTGTTACAGGGATATAGAGATAGGTATGACTAGAACACTGTTCCTCTTCACTTCTTTTAGTTGAAGAAAGTGGGAATCAGAAGGGAAGGAGGAAAGACAGAGAAGTGGAGAAAGCAGTTCCTCTCCCCGTATATACAACATTTTGAACTGTAAGCATAATTTATTGATAATTTATTTATGTAGTCATTAATTTAACAAATGCTTATTATGTGCTCTTCATGTGCCAAGCCCTGCATTTGGTTCCAGTGACTTTCATGATCACTTTCTGCCTTTTTATATCTAGTGGCACATTTTTGCCCCTGCTACTTAAATAAGTTAAAAATCTATAATAGGGCTTAATTTTATAGATACCCTCACTCTGCACTCTTAAATCCAATGCCCATCTAGACTCAAAGGATCTAGCCTCAGAGTAGACCCTATACTCCTCACAATCTCAGGTGAACTTTTGAACAATTCCTCTCCAAATTCTGAGTTTTGTTTTCTTCTTTAAAATGTCCCAATGTGCAGGAAGTGAATCTTATATGAGGCAAACTTATGAGACATCATAGAGAAAACAATACCTTGTATGTAATGAAATGGATCTGCTGGCTTTTCTGTGGGGGCCCACAGAGAAGAGTCATTAGCTGAGTTTTGGATTAGCCTATGTTTTCCTTGAAACATCTACCATAGTCAACCCATGAACCAATACTCCTGGCCAGAGACCAGGAGTGGGAAACGTCACAAGTTGCAACCACAGTGCTGAAGAATTTTATGAGCAACAGTTAATTATTGAACAGTGACTTTAATCTTGTTGCATCATCTACGTGTGGGGTTTTAAAAATAATTTCTAAACATGAATTGCACTTTAATTAATTGTTAACAAAATGATGAATGTGTGTTAAGTACACTTACTGATGTTAATATTTACATGGAGGTCATGGTAGTACTAGGACTCTATAATTGTAGTGTTTAAAATTGTTATTTTGCTCCGGCACATCCTCTTTTATATGAAGAGGCTTTTCTAAAAGTTGAATCTAGGACAACTAAATATTTAAAAAGTGAACAAATCTAAAATCTCAAGTTATAAGCAGGCCCAAGTACAACTAGTGATGAAATCAAAGGCAGTTAATGGGGGTTTCTTCTGCTGTTTGTGAAATGTTAGCATAGACATTGATGGGGCTTCTTCACTTAAATTGTGTTCAGTCAGGTACCCTTGCTCCACTGTTGATTCGGGAGGGGCCGTCTACCACTGAAAGGCACTTAGGAATCATTAGTTCTTTAATATTGTCAACGTGATAGACCAGATGCATTTGGATTACACAGTGTAGATCTACCACAAATTTTAATATGTGAAGGGTATTACCGTGGCACAATGGGTTGCCTTTCCTATTACCAAAGTAATTTTAATATTACTATAATAAAGAAAAAGAAAATGTTTGAAACCCTGTAATACATTGCAAATGGGAATAGTTTTGCGTCTTGGAAGATTGTGTTCATCTTTATTTGTGTGTTATATTGAGACTGTATTTCACAGTTTTTCCTTCTGAAATGTTACTGGCCACTGCTACCACCTCTCCTGACAGCAATGAGAAATAAAGGGAGTGGAGATTCAGAATGATTCAGCTTTGATGACCTGAGATAGTTCATGTTTATTCATGTTTCTTTTCTTTATTGCTCATTGGTTCCCCACCCCACCACTACCCAACGTAAATTAATTATTATCTAAGCTATGTAACATTTTTCTTGAAACTATTCAAGGCAAAAACTGACAGTGAAAAACTGTAAGAAACACAAATATACTATAAGAGGAAATTTTAAAGGTAAATAATAATGCTATTATCTCTTAGGATGATTTCTACTGCAAGAAACAGAAAACCTGACTAAAATGGGCTTAAACAACAGGAGATTTATTTTTATTCCCTAAAAAGAAGTCTCATGGTAGGGTCCACGGATGTGTAACTAACTAGAGTGACAAGATCATCCAAAGCCCAGTTCTTCTTACTTTTCTTTTCTTTATCTTTAGTATATGTACTTGCTCCCTTCGTGGATACAAGAGGGCTGCAAAAGCTCCAACCATCAGCTCTAGTACTTCCTTTTCTCACACGTTCCATAGGCAGAAAAGGGGACTGTCTCTTTCTTGTATCGCTTTTTAAAAACTTAGTTTCTCCTCCATAAATCCAACTTGTATACTTGCCTTCATATATTATTCCAGGATTAATTCACTTGGTCCTTCCTTGGCCAGTCACTGACAAAGGGAATAGAATTCTATCATGATTGGTTTAGACTAAATAAAATTCACCTTCTGTGCACGGAAGTGGAACCAGCCTTCCCAGGAGCCCTTGAAGCCAAAAAACACCTGAGTTCCGTAAGCAAGGAAGAAGGGAGAACCCATTGTTGTGAATATTAAGCCAGTGTTAAAAATGAAGTTTCTATTTAATAACCTTATGTTAGGAGATGCATATGTTATAAAAGAAGGATATTTGAGGACATGTACAGCATTACCCAAACTAGATAAATAAAATAAAGCCTTCAAAAACTAAACAGAAACAAAGACTACCAAAACCTACCAAACAAAAACATACCAAAATATTAATAGCAGCTATTCATGAGTAACAAATTAAGGGTACATTTTTCTTCTCCTTTTCTTATTTCTCAATTCTTTCACAATGAGCACGTGTTACTTTTATAAAGGAAAATAGTAAGAAACATTATATTTACAATCCAGGATAAAGCCTAATTTCCTCAATATTTTTCTCATGTTGCTTTATTGCCTCTGACCAGTCTTACCTCTTTTCATGCACACCACACACACTTCTAAAGCAGGGGTGTCTGCCCCATGGCCTGCAGGCCACACATGGCCCAACGCACCAACGCAAAATCGTAAATTTACTTAAAACATCGTGAGATTTTTTGGTGATTACATGTCGCAATGTACGTGTGGCCCAAGACAACCCTTCTTCTTCCAGTGTGGCCCAGACACACCCAAAGTCTGGACACTCCTGTGCCATCCTTCTAATTTAGTTACACCTTCACTTTCTAGTTTCCTTTTCTTTCTTCCTTGACTTCTATTCAACACTCCTTTTCCTGTCTTTTCTCTAGGTTTCTGTGTCCTGATTCTTTTCCTCCCTTTTCAGAGCTGCAATAAGTCTAGCTCAGTGTTCCTCCAGGTGTGATCATTAGAATTATCCAGGGTACTTATTTCCGGGTCCTCCCTAAACCAGGGGGTGAATTGGAACTTCTGGTGATACTCAGGACTCTGTGTTTTAAACAAACACTTCAGGTCGTTCTCAGGTGTATTAGGGACTGAGAACTTCTGCATTAGCCTTTGACACCATCATTCCCTTTATCTTATCCATCAGCCATTTATTATGTGCCTGCCGTACTAAACATAAAACAAATCTCAACCCACTTTTCTTTTCTTATTTATTCATTGTCCTTGAAGTTGTCAAATTTTCCTCTGCCTTGGTTCTTACTACTTTCCCATGGCCGCCGTCTACTTATTTTTCTATCGTTGCTGTCCCCAAATTCCATTTTTTCTTTTTCACATTAATAAACATCTTTAGCTTTGATATTTTTCCTTTGGTTTTCTTTGTTATCTGAATTCACTCAATAATTTAAAGAGGCAGAAGAAGAAAGAAAATGTAACAATGGATCAAGATGAAAAAATCCCAGAGAAGTAATCTTCTTTTCAATTTATAAATTGAAATAGCATCACCAAATGACTTGTTACTTCAGCTTCTATATGAAGGATATCAATTTGCTATGAGTAATGTTTTGTGTATTGAGGTGTGGATGTGTTTGTTTTAAGATCAGAGTTAAATGCATTTTTATTATTTGTATTATTATTACACTAAAATTTCAGAGCAGGAAGCCATTTTGTGAAGGAAAGAACCATGGACAAGAAGTAAGAAGATGAATTTAATTGTTTTAAAGCCCTGAATTGTTTACAGACAAGACATTTAACCTGTCTGGGAATCAGTTTTTCATCTGTAAAATGAGAATTTGCATGACATAGTAAGGTCTTCTCCAGCTTATAATATTTAAGGTTCTCACTGAGGTAAGCATAAATACATTGTAAGATAAGTATTGTTGACTACATAAATGCTAGAAAATACCAAGAAATCATATCACTTCACTCCCATAGAAATTTTAACTCAGTAAAAATAAATGCGGGTTTACAAATTAATCTCTACTTGTATACTGTCATATCATCCATTTCCCTACAACTGTTGAAATTTTAGAGTATCTTTAGAAGACTGCTGGTTGAAAGTAATGTTTTTAAACTGAAAAGTCAATGTATTTCTTTATTATTTTTCAGATGATACCAAGAAGCTGATTGAAAAATATTCAAATTACATAGAATTGTATAAAGTAAAAGTCTCTATTTCACCCTTGCCCACTAATGATCCTCTTAATTTTATTTCCAGAGGTAGCCACTATTAATATTTTCGGTGTATCTTTTTAGACATTTTGCTGTGGGTACACAAATATAAATATATACTTAGAAACATGCACACACAAATAGGATCATACTATAATACTATTTTTCCTCCCATTTAACAATAAAACAATATATATTGGGTTTATTTTTTCATACCAGTATAAATAGACTTCCCCCTAAGGTAATGGAAGAAAAAAAAAAACTCTAAGGACTTTTAAACTTGAGGATTAATTATTTTAATGAGAATTAAACATGGAGGAAAAAATACATACACTGTAATTAATTAATAGTAACATTGCAGTAACAAATGAATTTTAGTGAAGTCAAAACATTTGCAAAAGGTACAATTTGGGCAATGATCAAAGTGTTCTAAACTGTTCTAATGTAACAGTTTATTTCCTTGATCCACTCATTAACTTTATAACAAACAGTTAAAAATCTGAAAGAGAGAACATTTCAATTTTTAAGATATCAAAAAAACAAACATGAAGAAATTAGAAAATCGCTGTTATGAAATTATGTACAAAATGCCATGTCTTTAACTGACGACCTTTAGCTCCCTACCTTCATCATGGGAGCGGAGAGAGTGCCTGAGGGTTTCGAAGATTCTTCAAGGTGTGTCGTATTATGGTTCACATCAATGCACACTGATGTACCTCCCTGGCAAGAACTGAAAGATAGTTCTTAAATCCTCTGGTGACCCATTTTCCATGGATCATTGACGAGATAGAATGTAATAGCTCCTGTCTTTTTACCAAGGTAAACTTCCCAGCGAACGTGTACTATTCGCGCCCTACATCTTTTTACCTCAACAAGAAAACTAATCTAGGAAAAAGACACTTCATTAAGTAGATCATTCAAATGCTCTCATAGCTTTTATTATATTTTAATAATTACTGAATGAGGAAATATCTGTTGAAACACAGTAGCTGTTCGATTGCAGAGACTGAGCCTGAGAAAGTTTCCGCATAGGCTACCTTTCCAAGTAGATCACTTGAAATGAAAGGCTAAATGAATTGCTCAAGGCCCAGAATTTGGAAAATCAAGTTCAACTCATAGATATTTTGCCTCAGTACTTCCACTGGTATTATTGTCCAGAATTTAACATTTCTCATTATTTTGCTGTGGTCGAAAAGGTCAGTACCCCTCTATCCTAAGAATTACTTCCCTTGTGAACTGGGTCATAGTCACAAGCTCTCAGAGGGACTTATTCACAGGCCTCTGCAATATTTGCCATGTGGCACTGTGTTTTGCAACCTCACAGGGTGACAGCGCTGGTGTTGTAAATATCATAATGTGATGACAGGACATGGCCATGTTTTTATGTGGTTCTGATCTAGATCTATCTGAAAGCTCCTTGGTGTATGCGAGTCTTCTTGATTTCTATAAGGATTCTGCACCATTTCTATCTAATTAGAGATTTAAAAAAGGTTAGAAATGGAAACATGATGTTCTTGTCAACTTAATTAAAACTTCCCTGCCCAGGTCGAAAGCAGAAAAGAGACGAGGAAATAACTTGACCAACTATCTGCATAGACATATTGGCAAGGGGGCAGATATTGTGGCCCAGACTAGTGAAGGTGAGGATATATGGCCCTTCGATCCAGCAGTTCCACCAGAGAAAATCAAGCACACCTGCAGAAAGAGACAAGGGCAAGAGTGCTGTCTGAAATATTGCTCATAGTGGGAAAAAACCTCAACAGACATCAACATCCACTAACAGACTGGATAAATAAATCATGAATATTGACATAATGGAATACCATATAGTAGTTAAAATGGATTAGCAGTGTATGTATCAGCATAGATGAATCTCAAGCACATAATGTGTGAAAAAAGGCAGGTTGCAGAATGATAAGTATATATAATTCATGTAACTTTTGCAGACATAATATACAGTTTGTATAAATACAGTAAAAGTATAAGGTGTTCTTAAAAATAATTAACCGTAAATTATGGATAGTGGTTACCTTTGGAGAGAAAGAGGAAAGAAATTAGGAACTAGTGCACATTGAGGGGACCTCAGCTGCATTTAGGGTATTTTATCTCTTTTAAAAAAAGACCCGAAACAAATGTAGAAATTGTTAAGACTTGACAAAATGGAGTGACATGTGTAGGGATATTTATTATGTCTCCATACTTCTATACGCTTGAAACTTTTTATAATATTTTTTTTTAGAAAAAAAATTATTTAATGCTGAAAGGGACTTTAGGAACCTTCTAATACTGGATATATTTAATGGGGAACTGCTCTGTGATGATAGAGAAACAAGGTTTCTATACCCCCAGAGCTTATATTCTACTGGAAAAATGCCAAATTTAAAAAAAGTGTATGTATATAGAAACATATATTAATAAGGACTACACAGAGGACTTCATTTCATTTGAGTATGAGAAAACTGAGGTGCAGAAAAGTTAAGTGATTTTCTCAAGGTACAACCCACTTCCAAAAACATGCCTTCCCACCAAAGTCACTCCCTAGCTTAATGTTATTCTAATTGTTGATGGTGTTAGGCACAAACAATATGTCTGTAGCCATCTCTAATTTAAGATATAAGGCAAAAGGTACCAATATACTAAACACTAAAACTTAACTAAACTTTAAATTATTGCAATATTTTGAACATGACATTAGATTTACGCAAGTTGCTTATTAGGTAGATCAACATTATCTTCCTCTGGTGGATAAAGAGATAAATGGGGGAGTAGTAGTGGGATGAAATAAACTGCTTAAGGCTCCGTAGGAAATACAAGTGAAAGGTTCTGGATCAGCATTCCTAACTCTGACTAATCTAGTGTGAGATCTTGAGTACCTTTCTTTCTGATCGTTGCTTTCAGGTCAATGTGCCTCACTTCCACACACTCCTGTAAAGCAAAACTAATACTACTCTTGTGAAAATTTTAAGAAAAGGGCCTATAACACTAATACCTTGTCAGAAAAATTGAGTATTTTTTTCACACTCAAAGTTGTGCATTCATTGGTAAAAAATGTTTAGTATAAGCTTTTGTGTCCATCTGACTGTGAAAACCCTTCTCTCCAGATGGTTTCAAAGAATGTTCAAGGAAATAATTTCCCAGACTGCAACTATTCTCTTCAGAGCTTTGAAGACAGATTTCAGGTGAGCTTTTATCCACTGCTGGCAAGTACAAGGAGTGAAAGAACAGAATAATTATGGTGACCTAATCTGCGTAGATGGTGTTATGACATCCATTCTGTTTATAAAATTGTAGCATTCGTAAAGTTTCTATTCAAGTACTTGTCTTCATTTGTGCTTATTAAAATAATTGTTTTGCTATCATGATAGCCAAAGGCAATTGTTTCAGCTTCTTTTTCCTGTTTTCATTAAAAGAAATAGTCACCTGTAGAAAAAAAAGCCCTTCTGGAGAAAATTATTCTGAGCAGAATTTAAATATTTGACATCAGAAGGTAGTATGGTCTACCCCTATTGCTTCCCCGGAGTCCATCAGTAAACCTTACCCCCATGCACTCTATAGTCCCCTACAGAGCTGATTATAGGTTTATGTTGTAAGTTGTCGATATTGACTGGTACAGGAACTCTCCAAAATTACTTATCTTCATTTCCCAATGAATTCTTTCTTCCCTTGGCTGATGTGTGAAGCTAGGCTTCTAAGGATTTCTTTGGTGTACTTATTAAGAACATCTGTAAAGAGCATCAGAATGAAGTGTTGAATTTCACCCATTTGGATTTCATTAAAGTGTCTATAGTTGTCAAGCATTTAGAAAGTCAAGACACTAAGAGTTTGGGTTTGACCCAAAGGAAATTGGTCCTCATTTTAAGGCTAAACAGGAGGGCTAACTGAGCCAAAGTTTTTTGGGGAGATGTTTTTAAAAAACTATTCCTTTTAGATACATGCTCCTGAAGAATGAAAGCTTAAACAGTCATACTGTCTAATGGTAAGTTTTCCATCTCACCAAAGCAAAGTGTGATTTTGTTGCAGAGGGTCTTGACCCGAAGTTCATGGACTCCTAGTTGGCCCACAGGCAGACCTTAGAGAGTCTATAAACCCTGTGAAATGGTAAGCAAGATTTCATGTGCATATACACGTATGCATTTTTTTTCTGGGAAGAGGAAGCTATAGCTTTCATCAAATTTTCAGAAACATCTGTAATTTTGATGAAGAAATGTTGGTTTATTTTCTTATGTACTTAGGTATCTTAAAATTTTCAAAGTATCTGAATAAGCAGCACTTTTCCTTTCTTCTTTTACTAAGAGTACATAATGTTTAAAAGGCTAATAAGGCAAATTAATAATTAAATATTAATTAATAACCAGAATTTTGGTAATTTGTGACATCTCAGTTATGACTAAATTCACCTACATGTACAATCTGATTCAACCAGGTATGGCAAAAGTAACATGATTATTTAGGGTAGATGACATGAAAAGAGTAATTTGGTTGAAAAGTGAAAATATGTTGTATTGATGGTACAAGCCATAAAAGAAACAAAGCAGCTTGAAAATTTCCATTACATTTAGTAGTAATAATAATAAAGATATTTATTTGTTTAATTAATTCATTATGCTCTAATTATAGTAAAGTGGCATGAATTAATTTATATGTAACTCAAATCTTCCTTGAGTAAAAACAGCAATTTCATTTTATAAAGAACACTAAGTGAAATAAGTTCTGATGTAAAAAATCCAGTGGGTATTTTTAAATTTTGCAACATTTAAAATGAATACCAAATAATCTGATCATTATTACACTAATTCTACCTACATTTATGTTTGGAACAATTCGTAGAATTTAAGAGGTCACATTTTAAGTTCAAATACAGTATGTTATTTCTTCTCTGTACGTAATTTCTAAAAAGTGTTATATTAACTGGATCCGGTAACTATGTTTGGCTTTTAAAAATAGATTATTTAGTATATGTTGAACTAAAAACATCTTTTCAACGTTGTTTTCATGGTGAATTATCCACTTTAGACCAGAATCAACACAGAGAACACAGAAACACGGCATGAATCTTTGATGAATGAGTTATCTGCCACTTGTCTTTGTTTTATGTCACATGAATATATACAAGTTATCTCTTCCCTTGAGTCAAACTTCAGGCATCCGTCTATTTTGATTTATCTTTGCTCCTTGTGCAGCAAGCTTCTTTAGCCACCTTTTTGAATGACCTCTCCTCTCAGACAGTTCTTTACCTATCATACATTCAAGAACCTGGCTTGTTTCCCAATGACCTTGGCTAGTCTCTTAATAGTTCCCATCCTCTCTCAAAAGTTCTGATCGGGCCCCCTGATATTGACCAAATCAAATCTAGTTTCCAGGCTTCACACTCCCTTGTCTCTCAGCAACCCCTCGATGTAGAATCTGTGTATCATTAACCTTTCTTTTCTTACTTTATATAGGGGTGTGTATCCTTTTGCGAACAAATGTTTTCGAGTTTTTAGGGAAGATACCCAGAAGAGGGATGGCTGCATCATCCCTCTGTATTCTTAATTTTTTGGTAACAGTATTCTTAATTTTTGGAGGAACTGCAATACTGTTTTCCATGGTGGCTGTACCAGTTTACATTCCAACAAGCAGGAAATGAGGGTTCCCTTTTTTCCACAACCTCTCCAACACTTGTTATTACTTTTCTTGTTGATAACAGCCATTCTAACAGGTGTGAGGTAGTATCTCATTGTAGCTTTGATTTGTATATTAAATAACATTTGAAAATGATCTTGTAGAGTAATATAATGATTCCCATTCAATTTTCTTCACATTATGGTGACCTCGCAACTCTGGTGACCAAAGAGTATTTATTCCAACATGGCTGTTTTCCTTTTGGAGACAGAGAGCAACTTTTTTATTTTGTAAAATATACAACAGTGACTGTGTAGTTCATGATGTTTTTGTTGCTTAGGAGGTATTTTGTTTTATTTTCCAGTATCAACCACACCTCTTTCTCAGGTTCTCAGAACCCAATGAAGAAGGAAATATTGTTTATCGAAGAAGGTGAGAACCAGAGCTGATGGGATACTGGTTTCCTAGGCAGAACAGCTAGGATATTTTCAAAGTTATGATCTTCATTATGTTTCAAGAATAATAATAATCTTTGGATCGGAAGGAACTTCAGAAATGTCTTTGTGCATCACTTATATAGCATTACTAACAAGAAGAGCACTCACTACTTTGTAAAACCTTAGGTTCCATTATTAGAAAATTCTGAATGTTAGGAAAGTCGTATGCTCAAAAAAATATCCACCTTGTTGCTCCTTCCAGTGATTGGCCCCAGTCCTGCCCTCTACTTTCTCTAAGCTGTAAACTTGAGGGCGGGGAGAATTATTCCAGATAAGATGTTTAAGTTGAACTTTGTAAAATGTTCAGAATTGTTAGGGAATGTTGTCACCCCACCATTGGGTCCTCAGAAAAACACATTGCTTATTCTTTCTTTAGGTTCTGGACTAGCAAGTTTTCATCTCTCATTCAAATATGCCTACAAATTTAGCAATTTTTAGTCTTCTTGGAAGACCTTCCAACAATTACCAATGAATCAATGTTAGTATACCTTATGGGAGGAGGGAGAGGAGATTACAAACTTCATAGTTTTACTTCCTGCTCTGGTATGGTAGGAAGGAGGATTAACTGGTTAGAACTAAAGCCTTGCTGAGTATGAATCTTTTAAATCCCTAGCACAGATCAACTGAATGATCCCAGCGTTGAGCACACAGGTTGTCGAGAGTACTTGTACACACCGATTTGCCTAATAACTAATCTGTTTGCTACCTCCTCCACATTTAAGGAGAAGGTTCCATTGTCTTCCTCTTGCAAGTTCTAACATGCTATGTTTTTATCTTGATTTAAAAGGGCCTGAATTGCATGATAGTGTCTCAAGCTGCCAAAGGCCACAGCTTCTTCATTTTTTTTTTTTAAAGGAGGGGGGCATTACTACAGATCAGGCAGCAGAATTTGTACAGTCTACACCTGGCTGGCCCAGGTTTGGCTTTTCCTCATCTATTTATTCATCCAAGTAGTAACTTCAAAAAACGTAAGAAAAAAAAGGAGTCACCCTGGTACCAAGCCTGAGATAATGTGTATCAGCTTTGATCACATGCTCTGAGGTTCGGGAAAATGAATTATTATAAACCGGGTGTCATCCTCAGTTCTTCCCTGGAAACACTTTTCTTAAATGTTGCTTTTGATCATATTTTTTAAGATGTAATTAAGGGTTCCTTTTCCCTAGTCATGTTTTCTCTCTTGAGCTAAAACCTTATGGAAACAATCCAATGGAATTATACAGCTATGGTTCCACTCACAGGAGCTCTTGGTAATGATTAAGGTTGCCCGGACAAAAGAATACAGAATAGGTGTTTGCCTAGTGGGTGTGTCAATGGGGGTTGTCCTTTTTATCTTTCTGTAACCTGAGGAACCTAAGGATCCTAGGAGGAACCCCAAGGCATATCTGCAACCAAGAAATTCCTCTGATTGAATTTATATTTCTTCTAATACTTTTCATTCATTTGATAGCCATTCAATAAATATTTTTGTATCAGCATGTGTTAGGCACTGTATTAATCTAACATCAGAAAGGAACAAAGAGAAAGAAAAACATGAATAAGAAAATAAATACGTTGCCCCGCTCTGGTGCTCAATTGTTTAAAGTGTTGTCCCTGATACGCCAAGGTTATGGGTTTGATCCTCAGCCTGGGTACATACAGAAATCAACAAATGAATGCATAAATAAGTGGAACAACAAATCAATGTCTCTCTCTCTCTCGTTACTAAATAAAAAAAATTAAATATGTTATTATCCATGTATGTGTTGGCTTCTGTCACAGTACGTAGAAGTTTCCCTGGTCAGTGAGAGAGGAAGACTTACTGCAGGAGACGAATTTCAATGATAATGATTTCAATGATGAGAGAGCATTGAAATGACTTTTTCCAATAGAAGCTAGCCCGGTAATGCTCAGATAGTAATGGCAAATATCAGTTTTCTGTAAAGTATAATCCATGACAAAGTCTTTTTAGACTCTGAGACAAAAAGGATTTTGTAGTTAAGTACATCTGAAACTTCACAATGCACATTAAGAGTTAATGCATCTGAGAAGCACAGTAGGAAAGAGACCTCATGAACAAAATATAACCCAGCATTTCCCATATTGCCCTGACCATAACTCTCCTCTTTTGGGGGGATGGGGAGACCCATTGCCTTCCTGACAGATTCCATTACAATTCCTAACCTAAAGAGGATAATTTCCCATGAGAAACGGGTACTGTGGGTCAGTAATACATTTCAGCTTTTCTATGGTTTACAGTTAACTATTACCATAAAAATGATTAATGAGGATGGCTTTTAGAATGAGCAAACCGGGCCACAGACTTGGAGTCTATTGCTTTCTGAAGCTGTGTGCCTTGCCCTGAAATATTCTGCATAGGATCCTCACCTTAGAGGTAAACAGACTGGAGCCCTAGGGCAGAATATGTCTCTACATTCCTTGAAACAAGTGTGAAGAAACAAATAAAAGAACTGCCATTATGAATTGTACTAAAGCCATGATCAAAAGTCTCTATACTTTGAAATACCTAACCGTATTACAGCATTAAAAACACATGAGTGAACACTAACCGATAATTTATTGATTTCTATATCTACTACATCTTTGAATTTTTAAAACAGAAGTTTGTGGTTCTTTCTCAACTATACTGACAAAAATCTTCCTCTTATTTTCAATCTGGTAGGTACCTTTTGCTATGTCTTGCTGTCCTTGGACTACAGACAACTTCTGGCTTTACCCAAACTTGCTTTTCAGAGTAGTTTTTGCATAGAGGAAGACCAAAAGGTCATGAAAAATTAAGAGTTCATACAAGAAGTCTCATCCTTTTCTAGGAATGATGTAAAGGGGGTAACCCCTATATGAATGTTGGGCTTATTTTGTTGCGTTCTAATAAGGTTCTCCTATTGAAGCCATAGTGTAAGACCACACTTCTAGAGAAAGACAAGACTGTCTCTGAAGAAAGCAGGTATCCCCTTTAACAATAATCTGGAAGGGGCTGTTCCTCAGAGGGATTAATGGGACCTTGGAAGATGAGTCTTGGATTTGAGTGAGAACTCCTGACTCCCTGTGGGGTCACTCCTTTGCTGGACCTGAAATTGTATAACCTGAGGATGTTCCCTCATGATATTGGAAAGATGGCTTCTCCAGGTTCTGGGCAGGAAGGTGCTACCCCTATAGGGGCTCCTAAAATAAAGTGGTACACCTGCAGATGATCTAGCTGTATGTTGCTCTTTGGGTTCATTCCTACCTTGCTATGTCCAAGTCTTCAGTAAAGGCTTATTATAAGACATTAGTCTGGCACAGGTCTTAATTGTGCACTAAGGACTTCAGGGGGAAATATACGTTTGGGCCAAAGAGCTAAAGAACAGACTAGTAACCACTCGAGCTAACATAGTGGTACGTGGGTATGGCCATTAGTAAGGATAGTAACTCTCAGGTTCTGGGTACTCGCTGTGCCGGGCAGTTTATATATGCTGCCTCATCTAGTCTTTATATACGCTGTCCTCATCTAGTCCTCAGAGGTAGGGTCTATTTAGTCCTATGTTGTGGATGCAGAACTGAGACTCAGAGAGGTACGATTTCAGTCTGAGTTTCACCTGACTCTAGAGCTAAACATACTCTAGTTACTTATCAGAACTTAAGTTTTTCTACTTGAAAACATGTCTTCTAGGGTTGCTGTATGCACTTAATGAAATAATGTGTATAAAGACCCAGGCCCCTGACTAGAAGATAATAGGTATCCCCAAAATAATGCTTAGACTTACACTTTCCTTCCACCTTTCTGTCCGTTTCTTCTTAATATCCTTCAAGGCTATTCTCTTCCTCCAATGGCCAGTTAAATTGATGTTCCTTAATTTTTCCCTTTAACTAAATACTCTCCTTGAGTGATTCATCAAAAGGTGGGCTTCAACCACTACTTTTATGGCGGTGATTTCTAAATCTTTCCCTTCAGCCCAGATCGCTGCTGAACTTCAGACCTACATACCCCTTCACCTGACATCTCTACTTGGATGTCTCGCAGACACACTAAACTCAACGTGTCCTGGCTCCTCTTTCGGTAAGTGGCATCATTCAATGTGCAGATACTTGAGCTAGAAGCCTGGGAATCTTTCTCTGCTCCTCATTCCCACTCATTCATCACACTCAATTAGTCATCAGGTTCTCTCAAGTCGGCTTTCTTATTATTATCTCTTGTATCAGTCCCTCCCTTTTTCTCTATCATCCCTCAATATCATTACTACAGCCACTATCATTGTCCAAATTCAGATTCTCATCGCTTCTATCAGTAATTACTGCAATAGTCTCCTAACTGGTTTCCCTACAATCTACCCAACCCTCCTGTGCCCTCAATGTTACTGTCAAATGATCTTTCTAAAAAGCAAATTGTACCATTCATTTCCCACTTAAAATGTTTCAAGAGCTTTCCATAGCTTTCAGGATAAAGTTTCAATTCAGTATATATGGCCCTTTAAGATATAGCCTCTTCCTGCTTCTTTAGCTGTACTCCTTTATTTTTCATTTTTACCATTTTTCTGCTTTAAAGGGTTACTTGAACTTTTTAAATTGCTTGTTCAAGGAATTAAGACCCACAGTATTCCATTTCGCAGCCTAGAGAGAACAGATAGACTGATGGGAACATACCAAGCCAATACATACCCTGACCTCTACAAACTCGAACTTCATTGACTTCATTGCTTCTTTGGAAACCTGAGCCAGAGGCTGGGCTCTAAAGGGCTCTGTTTGGTTTTATTTTCCTTGGAGAAATTGGAAACTTAAAAAAAAATTTTATAAATTGATCTTTCCACTTTCTCCATTTTTTCTGACTTCTGAGTGTTCTTACTTTAAATTTTAAACTGTTTCTCACCTCTCCTCTAAATGTCATAGAGATTAAAAGGGTTAAAAAAAGGAAAATCAAAGGCAACTAATTCGAAAGCTAATTGAATTTTTTAAAAGCCTCTGAGGGGGAGAGCACAGGCATCATGCAGCTTACCCAACATCTTCACATAGTGAATGATAGAGGAACAGGAAGCAGGACTCAGCGACTTGCCCTCAGCCACTCAGCCACTGGGGAGCTGTGGTGTGGCCCAAGACCCCAAACTGCGGTCTTGGCCATCTCTTTTTTCCTGAAGACTCTGTGCTTGTGCCCACAGCGGCATATTTGTTTACACAAGCACAGTAATCGGTAAAAATGTATTTTTGTATATGCTACAGTTATATAATTTCTAGAGAGCATATAAGGTTCACACACTAATGGAGCAGAAAGAAGCCACGCAGCCAACGCGCGGCGCTCAGACGTGGCCCTGAGTATTCTGCCCCTGGGAGAGGAACACAGCTTGCCAAGGGACTTCAGGCCCACGTTTTCCACGAGCCTCCGCTGGGCAGAGCCACGGATTCTCTCGGGCCTTGCTCCAAAGCACAAACTGAGGCGTAGAGGGAGGGCCTGGGCCTTGTGTGCGGGGGCGGCAGAACGGTCTGAGGAACCTGTAGGCGCACCTTCCCCGGTTCCTGGTTTGGGACACCTTCCAGGACGTGGTCAGAGTCTGCAGGGAGCTGAGCTGACCTCATGGTCGCGCGCCAGCTCTCAGCTACGGGGTCACAGCTTCGGGGCTCGGACGGGGCTTGGACAGGGGTCTGGACCTTGGTCCCCCTGGGAGGGACCCGGCCGCGAGCGCTGCTCTGGGGTGGGCATTTCACAAGCCTGGCGCCTTGTCCCCAGGCTCTCACGGCCCCGTGCGCCCCTTAGAAAAGGGAGCCCTAGCCGGGTCTTTGGATCTGGGCAGTAGGTGGATCAGAAAGCAAAGAACGGATGGTTTGTCTAATAACCTGCGCAGAGCCCTCCTGTTCCACCGATGGCCAACGGGGACCTGCGACTTGGCCAACGGAGGAAAACTCTTGCGTGGGGAGACACATTTCCTTTCCTGTTACGAATTCTTTTCGATATTTATGCAGCGCCCTTGTATACCAGAAACTGTTATGGACTGTAGGTTATAAAGATGGAATTAGTCTCATATCCGGGGACAGTGTATTTCCATATAAACCAAGGAACAATGAGGTCATAAACTTGGGGGTGGAGGGGAGGACGAGCTAGAGATCGGTCAGGGGGAAAGAGAGGAGAGCGAAGGAGAGGGGAGCATGGAGGTGGGAGAGGACGAGAGTGGGGGCTCAGGGACAGATAGCAGGGGGAGGGAGAATTGGGGGAACAGGGCGTGGTGGAGGGGAAGGACCCTGGAAAGAGATCCTAGGCGGGGTGGGAAGAGGTAGGCGGGGATAAGAAGGGCCGGGAGAGGCCTACTTTGGGTCTAGCAGACATCTCCTCCTCGTCCTCTTCCCTTACGAACGTCTCTCAAGCCCCCAGATCCGCCCCCGGGAAGCCTCCCCGCTCGGCCCAGCGGCTCGTGGGCAACGCAGCCTCTGAGCACAGCGGCGCGCACACCTCGCGCCCTGCGGCCGGCGCCAAGTCTGGGCCCGACGGCCTCCGGACGCCGCGAGCTGGCCGCCCTCCTCGACGGCCTCGCTTCCCGTGGGGATGCGGGCGGCCTGGTCGCCCCGGGCCCGCCGCCCACCCGGCCCGCGAAGGAAGACCCCTTGGCGACGCTGGGCGCGGGCTGAGACCTTGGAGAAGCGCCGGGACCCCGCGGACGTGCGGGCGGGAGACCGGGCTCAGGAGGTAGGTTCTCCCCAGGTAGCACTTCTTCGAGCCCCTTCTCTTGTTCGTACATTGAAAAACGCACGGGGGGCGGGGGTTCAAAATGGAACGGGACCGCAGCGCGGCGGAGGAGGCTGTGGGAAAGGACAGGAGGTAGGACTCCTGCAGGCATGTTGACGGCTCGCGGCGGCTCGGGTTCCAGGCCCATTTGGGGAGCAGGTGTGAGCGGCTGGGGCAGCGCACCTCAGCTCGGCCGTCCCGCGGGAGGGAAGGCACCGTGCGGTCCCGGCAAGATCGCCGAGCTGGCGGGAGCGCCGGTCGGCTACGGACCGCGGGCCCCGTGCGCGCTGGGTGAGGCGCGTGCGGTGCAGCGGGCTCGAGTGACCCGCGGGACGTGGCGGGCGCAGCGGACACCACGCCCACGGCCCCGGGCCCCGCGGCTTCGTCCCGGGCTCAGCGCAGGCCTACGGCGCACAGGGGCCCTTGGGGCCCTTGCGCCTGCTCCAGGTGGGAGCCGGCCACCCAGCGCGTCGTCTGGCGCTGGCTCCCGGCCTCCAGCGGCCAGCGCCGCGGTCGCTCGGGCTTTCCCGCTTTCCGCGCGGAGCCGGGGCCCGAGCGCACCCTGCTGCCCGCGGGAGGAGGGTAGCGTCGGGGCTGGCGGCTGTCCGCGCCTCCCCGCGCTCTGCACACTCTTCGCCAGCGCCCAGGGCCGGCAGGAGGCGCTGTGCGGACGAATTAAAAAACACGATTTTAGGGGCGGTGTTTTCGCGTCCTAGGACAGGTCTCCCTCAGTTGAGTGACCTGATTCAGATCCTCCCCTTCCCCTCTTCCCTTTCTTCCTTGAAGTGGACGTGTGTGTGTTGGGGTAGTCAGAGGATGAATGTCAGGGAAAGGGGTTGAAAAGTGGAAAGTCTTCAGGTTTCAGACTTGCTGACCTTTTTAAAAAGAACATTTATGGCAGGTATTCTAATTATTGACTCTCTCTCTAAAGAGCTCGCCTATCGCTGCCACTTGTTAAAGACCCTAAAGATCTAACACTTGTCTAAGACATACTCATTTGTAGGGTTTGGTTCTAATTCTTTTATTGAAATAAAGGTTTATACAAGACTATTTCTGGTTACTGCTTTCTTCTGGAAGATCACATGGTGACAAGAATAAGGAAAGTAATTTCAGTATAATTGCAAAAATATTGTTTGTGATGGCCTTTATCAATTATAAAAATCTTATTATTTACGGATATGTGGTGGACTGTGAATCATTAGTGAATCCGCTGGAACTGAAGCAGTTATGCAACAATGAAATGTATTATGAGATTATTGTCAAATGTAAGTGTAGGACCATGTCGTACCAGTGAGTAATCTGGAAATCTGATCAGCACTAAAGAGAGATCCCTAAACTAGTCAGATGTATGGACACTTTAGATTCTTGAGTCCTGTGTAAACTTGGGGCTATGAAGGCGTTGAATGGCAGTGCGTCTCCACCTACATATCCTCAGCCTCAAAGATACCCGCCTCCTGGTGGAAGCGGGCACTCTTGGGCTTTGGTTTTTGGAAGTGATTGACGCCATTTTGGAAATTATTCAGCAGTAATTATAAATGCAACATGTTAAAATATATGGAATATGAAGAGATATTTTTATTCTGTTCATGATTAGTCTAATTATGGAAGAACTAATTTCCAAAGAAACCTTAAAGAAAAAACTAGCATTTGTTTCATGGTAGTGTGATTTGAAGTGATGCTGTTCTGGCTAACAAGCAACTATTTCAGGACCCGAGTACATTAAAGTTAATATCTCTCTGTAGTTTTGCGGGAAGGGAGAGTTTATGGCCTATAGGGAGTAGTTACATTTCAAATGTAACTCTAATGTAGTTCAAATGTAAGGAGTAGTTACATTTATACAGTTCAAAAATTATTTCGGCCCTTTGAAGGCAACCACAAAGCTGATGTGGCCCCTGGTGAAAATGAGTTTGACACCCCTGGTCCATACAAAAGCCAGTTGTATCAGGCTAGACAGTCCTTCACAGCTTTGCTCAAATACAGTGCTTCGACCTGATATGCAGCTTTCTGCTAATGTGATTCTAGTTCTTTGAACAGGTTAACTTTAACGTGGGTATAAAGTAAACCCTGGTTGAGTAGGAGAATTCTTTTTATTTGATAATGAATAGGTTGGATAGATAGTTAAATTGTATAGGAAGTTAAGTACATAATAATCATATTAGCTTCCATTTGTGTAGCATTTTGTAACTTATAAAGTATTTGAAGATACATTTATCTCATTTGATTCTCACAATAAGTGTTCTGAAGTAGATCTGTTCTGTTGGTTTCCTAATTGGGGGAAACAGGCTTACAGTGGTGGCCTCAAGGTCATGTAGCTAGTTTGTGGCAGAGCTGGGATTCAAACCCCAGGTACAGGAAGACATTTCATATTTACTTTTTAAATGCTACACTTTAAACATGTGTTTTAAAACTTTGTAGTCAAAGTTTCTTTGAAATTACTAAATTCAGATTATTGGGTGATCTATTTTACTTCAGTAAAGACAACAGGGAGGTGTGAGTGAATGAAATGTAGCAAAAATTCAGATTTAAACAGTTGGATTAACCAACATTTAAATGCCCTCCACATCAAACAGGCACACTTCTGTAATACCCCTTCTATTATTTTCATGTTTTGTTGGTTTATGTAAGTGGCAGCATTATTTTCGTTTATTTGGAATACCTATTTCATGAGTGCAGAGAATATGTTTATCCATCTTGTCAATAGATATACCTTACCTGTGCTTGGAGTGTGGTGGGTATAATACATAAGCGGTAAATGAATATGCTCATACCCCTCACTTCATCTTTTTGGAAATTCTACCCATTTTCAAAGCCTGACTCAGAGGCTGCATCCTCTGAAATTCTTCTCTGGTCTTGCCCACCTTTAAATTCTCGTGGTGTGCTCATTTACTATCCATTATTAATATATATAACTTCATTATAAGTGTTATGGTGAAATTGATAAGGAGATATAAATTTGCCCTAGCAAAATAAGTAACATGTACAATATTGGTCATAATAATTTCATTAAGGCTAGGCTATAATTTTTTAATTCAAGATATAAAATCAGTATTCAGCATTATAATACTGTAACTTTTCACATTAACCATGTCTCTAGAGTAAAAGTTATAGGTATTTTTCTGTATGTTTTTATGACTAATAGATTCACTTACCAAATTACATGCTATTTCTCTCCCATACTGTAAATAAAAAGATGTATGCTCTAACGGTACCATTGCATATATTTTTCAGAGATGGAGGACTGACTAACATTTAGTGCTTTCAAAGTAATTTTTTTAAAAAACTCTAGAAATAAATTAGCAGTTTAATAGCAAAATTAAAAAAATACTGAGTCGTAAGCAACTAGTATTTTTTTTTTTTTACCTCTAGGACACAATCCAAGGGAAAAAGAGTTTCGCTTCTTTTATTCTACATCCAAAGTTGAAAATGATTGGGTCTCAATGGGAAGATATGATCCAGTCTCAGTGGAAAATTCTTGCTTTTCACACCAGTAATTTTACATATATACTACTACCAGAAGTATACCAGGGGTAGATATACTTACTGATTGAAATGTATTCCATACACTTGGAGAATGAGCACCACAAGCCAGCTCTCCCCGATATTATCCTATAGTAGGTTTGTGAGGACACTTGATTCTTACATTTAATTCAATTAGCTCTGCCATGCAACTGGAAAACCAAAAACCAATGATACTTTGATTTTCCAAGTTGCATGGAATGCTTGGTGTTCCTGAACCAAATGAGTGGATTTTCAGCTGGAGAATGCAGAAACAAATTGGTGATATAGTTTTGAAGTGGGAGGAGCGTGTGTGGAGAACATAGATGGTGTTTCTGGTCTAATGTTTAATATATAAAAGTACAAATTATGAGCCCTGGCCAGGTAGGTCTGTTGGTTAGAGCATTGTCACGATGCACCAAGGTGCGGGTTTTATCTCCAGTCAGGGCACATACAAGAATCAACCAATGAATGCATAACTAAGGGGAAAAACAAACTGATGTTTTTTTCTCCCTCTCTCTCTCTCTTACTCTCTTTCTCTTTGTCTCTATCTCTGTTTCCCGTACTTCCTCTCTTTTTCTAAAAAAATCAACACATTAAAATATTTTTCAATTTTATTTTTTCAATTATATTTTATTGATTATGCTATTACGGTTGCCCTGATTTTTCCTCCTTTGTTCCCCTACACCCAGCACTCCCGCTCCCTCAGGCAATCCTCCCACCATTGTTCATGTCCATGGGTCATGTGTATAAATTCTTTGGCCTCTCCATTTCCTATATTGTACTTTGAATCCCCATGGCTATTCTATAACCACCTATTTGTACTTCTTAATTCCTTCACCTTTTCTCCCATTTCACCACACCCTCCTTCCATCTGGCAACCATCAAAATGCTTTCCTTACCCACAATTATGTCTCTGTTCTCATTGTTTGCTTAGTTTGTTTTTTAGATTTAATTGTTGATAGATATGTATTTATTGCTATTTTCTTGTTCATAGGTTTGATCTTCTTTTTCTCAAATGAGTCCTTTATCATTTCATATAATAATGGTTGGTGATGATGAACTCCTTTAGTTTTTTCTTCTTTGGGAAGCTCTTACCTGCCCTTCAATTCTAAATGATAGCTTTGCTGGGAAAAACAATCTTCTCTGTAGGTCTCTGCTTTTCATGACTTTGAATATTTCTTGCCAATCCCTTCTAGCCTGCAAAGTTTCTTTTGAGAAATCGGCTGACAGTCTTCTGGGACTCCCTTGTAGGTAACTAACTTTTTTTCTCTTGCTACTTTTAAGATTCTCTCTTTATCTTTAACTGTTGGCATTTTAATTATGATGTGTCTTGAAATGGGCCTCTTTGCATCTCTTTTGCTTGGGGCTCTGTACTTTCTGGACTTGCATGTCTATTTCCTTCACCAAATTAGGGCAATTTTCTTTCATTATTTTTTCAAATAGATTTCTTATTTCTTACTCTTTTTCTTCTCCTTGCGGCACCCCTATGATGCAAATGTTTGACCTCTTGAAGTTGTCCCAGAGGCTGCCTATACTATCCTCATTTTTTGGATTCTTACTTCTTCTTCTTGTTCTGATTGGTTGCTTTTTTCTTCCTTATGTTCCAAATCATTAATTTGATTCTTGCTTCATCAACTCTGTTGTTGTAATTTTTTCTTAATTTCAATTAGTGTATCCTTTATTTTTACTGGATCTTTTTTATGCTGCTGAAGATCTCACTGATTTCCTCGAGCATCCTTATAACCAGTATTTCAAACTCTCCATTTGATAGATTGCTTATCTCCATCTTGTTTAGCTCTTTTTCTGGAGTTTGATCTGTTCTTTCATTTGGGCCATGTTTCTTTGTCTCCTCATGTTGGTAGCCTCCCTGTGTTTGTTGCTATGTATTAGGTAGAGCTACTGTGTTGGTAGCATGGCCTAATGTAGTAGGTGTCCTACAGGGTGCAGTGGTACAGCCACCCCTATCACCCAAGCTGGGTCCTTGAAGTGTGTCCTTCATGTGGAATGAGTACACTCTCCTGTTGTAATTGAGACTCAGTTGCTGTTGGCAGATCAATGGGAGGGATTTACCCAGGCCATCCAGATGCAAGGATTGGATTCGAACACTTACCACCAATCTCCACCCTGCATGGAGGATCAGCCGTGTAGGGGCAGGGTGGTGGTGCTCTGATGTGGTCTGTAGCTGTCCACTGGCTGTGCTAGCCCTGGGGTTTCCTAGATGGTACAGGCCAAGATCAGCCCTGGCCTGTGTTTTGCCTGGGGCCAATGTACCTGACCTATAAAGCAATCTGAGATGGCTGTTACTTGTGCTGGTCTGGGAGGTTGCCAGACGAAGCCAAACTGTGAATCTAGGCTGGGTGCTGCTAGTGTTGGGTCTGGGGCTCACTGAAGCCAGCTGCTGTTCATTTGAGATGATATAGGAAGTTGTACAGCATGAGCCAAAGCCAGACATTCATATGGAAAAGCAGCTTGTGTGGGCCATAACTTGGGTGGGGCAGAGTCTCTGGGTATCTCTAAGGTGGGTCAAACAGTGTCAGTCAGGTTGATGGAGTCTCAGATATGGTACCAGCTTGCGGGCTTTGTGGCCCTGCAGGAGGAGGGCCCAGAAAAGGGACAATGGCCTCTGTGTACCTTTATACCAGGCACCTCAGTCTCTCCCAGTACACTACTGGTGCCCATTAAGCTGCCACCCCACTCCCGGAGCTCAGAGAGAGTGAGTCTGAGTAGGTGAGTCCATGGGTGGGTTTGTTGAGAAGAACTGCTTGGGGCTCCAGAAGTTTCTTCCACTGACTCAATCCCCACTGTTGTTTGCAGCCAGAACTTGTGGGGACTTATCTTCTTGGCACTGGCACCCTGGGCTGGGTGGCCTGTTTTGGGGCTGGGACTCTGCTCCTGAGATTTCGCTGCTGAGATATCACTCCTGAATTTTTATCTACCACACGTGGGTGTGGTACTAGCCCATTCTGTGTCTGCTGCTCTTCTACGAGTCTGGATGGATATTGTTTTTTAATTCCATAGTTGTCAGACTTCCATTTAACTTGAATTCTGACAGTTCTGAGTGATGGTGTTCTATATTTTAGTTGTAATTTTAATGTGGTTGTGCGAAGAGGCAAGCCATGTCTGCCTGTGCTGCCATCTTACGGAGCAGTCTCCAGTTTTTTAAAAGTACAAATTGTAAGTCCTTAAAAATAGTAGTGTGTATATTGTCTTTTGAATTAGTGTTTCTGGTTTCTGCAGATAAATTCACAGAAGTGCAATTTCTGGGTCATAAAGCAATTCCGTTCTTAATTTTTGAGGTGTCTCTACACTGTTTTCCACAGTGGCTGCACCCATCTGCATTCTCATAAACAGTTCACAGGGTTCTATGTGCTCCACATCCGTGCCAACACTTGCTGTTTTTTGATTTATGGATGATACCTATTTTGGCAGGTGTGGGATGACATCTCATTGTAGTTTTAATTTGAATTTCCCTGATGATTAGTGATGTTGAACATCTTTTCATATGTCTGTTGGCAGTCTATATGTTCTCTTTGGAGAAATGTCTATTCTATTCCTTTGCCCATTTTTAAATTGAATTGTTTGTTTTTTTGATGTTGAGTTTTATGAGTTCTTCATAAATTTTGGACATTAATTCCTTATCAGATATATCATTGGTGAATATGTTCTCCTGTTTAGTAGGTTTCTTTTCATTTTGTTGATGTTTTCCTTTGATGTGCAAAAGCTTTTCAGTTTGATGTAATCCCATTTGTTTATTTTTTCTTTTGTTTTCCTAGCCCAAGGAGATATATTAGAAAAAATATTGCTGTCAGAAATGTCTCAAGATTTTACTGCCTATGTTTTCTTCCAGGATTCTTGTGGTTTTAAGGCTAAATTAAATGTTATTTTAAGTCTTTAATACATTTTAAGTTTTATTTCTGTGTATGGTATAAGAAGGTGGTCTCATTTCATATTTTGGATATATCTGCCCAATTTTCCTAATATCATGTATTGAATAGACTGCATTTTACCCCATTGTATGTTTTTGCCTCCTTTGACAAATATTAGTTGACTATAAAGGTATAGGTCTATTTCTGGGCTCTCTATTCTATTTCCTTGATCTATGTGTCTGTTTTTACACCAGTACCAGGCTGTTTTCATTACTATGAACCTGTAGTATAGTTTCATTTCAAGTAGCAGGATTCCTCCTACTTTGTTCTTCCTTCTCAAGGTTGCTGTGGCTCTTCAGGGTCTTTTGTGGTTTCACATAAATGGAGTATTTTTTCTATTACTGTGAAATATGCCATTGGTATCTCGATAAGAATTGCATTGCATCTATAGATTGTTTGGAGTGGTATGGACATTTTAATGGTGTTAATTTTTCCTGTCCATGAACATGGCATATCCTTCCACTTATTTGTATCTCCTTCACTTTCTTCTGTCTCTTATAATTTTCCAAGTACAGGTTTTTTACATTCTTGGTAAAATTTATTCCTAGATAGTTTATTCTTTTTGAAGCAATTGTGAATTGGATTGTTTTCTTAGTTTCCTTTTCTGATAGTTCATTATTGGTGTATAAAAATGCAACTGCCTTCTGGATATTAATTTTGTATCCTGCTACTTTACTGAATTAATTTCTCCGTTCTAGTAGTTGTTTTGGGGAATCTTTAGGTACTCTACATGTAGTATCATGCCATCTACAAATAATGACAGTTTTACTTCTTTCTTTTCAATTTGGATACCTTTTATTTCTTCTTATGTGATCCCTGTGCCTAGGACTTCTAGCACTATGTTGAATAAGAGTGGTGAAAGTGGACATCCTTGTCCTGTTCCTGATCTTAAGGGAAACGCTTGTACTTTTTGCTTATTAAGTATGATGTTGGCTGTGTGTTTGTGATATATGGCCTTTATCATGTCAAGATATGCTTCCTCTGTTTGCACTTTGATAAGAACTTTTGTTATAAATGGTTACTGGATTTTTTCAAATGTTTTTTCTGCATTATTTGGTTTTTATCCTTTATTTTGTTTATGTGATGTATCACGTGTATTGATTTGCAGATATGTACCAACCTTGGGTTGATAGAATCAATTTCCCTTGATTATGGTGTGAGGACTTTTTAATGTATTGCTGGACCCAGTGTGCTAATATTTTTTAAAAGATTTTATTTGTTCATTTTTAGAAGGGAAGGGAGAGAGAAAGAGAGGGAAACATCATTGTGTGGTTGCCTCTCACTCGCCCCCTACTGAGGACCTGGCCCACAACCCAGGCATGTGCCCTGACTGGGAATCGAACTGATGATCCTTTGATTCACAGGCCTGCACTGAATCCACTGAGCCACACCAGTCAGGGCCAGTTTGCTAATATTTTGTTGAGGGTTTCAATACCTATGTTCATCAGTGATATTGGCCTGTGATTTTCTCTCTCGTAGTGCGTATATATGGTTTCAGAATTAGGATAATACTGGCTTCACAAAATGAGCTTAGGTGTCTTCCTTACTCTTGAATTGTTTCTAATAGTGAGAATGAAAGGTGTTAGTTCTCAGAATCTTTGGTCAAATTCACCTGTGAAGTCATCAAGTCCAGGACTTTTGTTTGTTGGGAGTTTGTCGGTTATTGCTTCAGTTTGACTAGGTGTAATCTGTCTGTTCAGATTCTGTGATTCTTCTTGATTCAGTTTCAGAAGATTGTATCTTTCTAGGAATTTAACAATTTCTCCCAGGTTGTCCAATTTGTTGACATGTAGTTGTTTGTAAAATTTATTTACAATCTCTTTTGTTTCTATGGTATCAGTTGTTACTTCTACTCTTTCATTTCTGATTTTATTTACTTGGATACTCTCTCTTTTTTTTCTTAATGAGTCTGGTTAAAGGTTTGTCAGTCTTTTCACAAAACCCACTCTTGGTTTCATTGATATTTTGTGTTTTTTTTCTAAGACTCTATTTCACTTATTTCTGCTCTGATCTTTATTATTTCCTTCCTTTCACTCACTTTGAGCATTTTTTGATTTTCTTTTTTAAGTTCCTTTAAATGCAAAGTTAAATTGTTTATTTGAGATTCCCCCCCCCCTTGAAATAGGCCTGCAATGCTATATGAATTTCCCTTTTAGGACTGCTTTCACTGTGTCCCATAGATTTTGGGTTGTTCTGTTCTCATTTCCATTTGTTTCAAAGTATCTTTTGATTTCTTCCTTGATGTCATTATTAACCCATTCCTTGTTAAGTAACATGTTATTTAGCCTCCATGACATTGTGTGCTTTTCAGTTTTTTTTCTTATGATTGATTTCTGCAACCCAGGCATGTGCCTTAACTAGGAATCAAACTGGTGACCTTTTAGTTCACAGCCCACGCTCAATCCACCGAGTTACATTAGCCAGGGCAGTATTCTTTATTTCTGACTGTTCTTTTTTTATGGTTACTTTTCTTTAATCTTCATTTTTTTTTATTGTTGTTCTAGTACTGTTGTCCCAATTTTCCCCCATTGCTCTCCTCTGTGTGGCCCACCTCCTGCTCCCACAGTCAATCCCTACCCTGTTGTCCATGTCCATGGGTCATTTATGCTTGTTCTTTAAATAGGCCCCTGCTGTTCTTTCCTCTCTGATTCTCCACTCCTCTCCCCTCTGGTCCCTGTCAGTTTGTTCCTTTGTTTATGCCTCTGGTTCTATTTTGCTCATTTGTTTTATTCATTAGGTTCCTGTTATAGATGAGACCATACGGTATTTGTCTTTTGCCACCTGGCTTATTCAACTTAGCATAATACTCTCCAGTTCCATCCATGCTGTTGTGAAAGGTAGTAGTTCCTTTCTTTCTGCTGCATAGTATTCCATTGTGTAAATTTATCACAGTTTTTTGATCCATTTACTGATGGGCACTCAGGTTGCTTCCAGCACTTGGCTATTGTAAATTGTGCTGCTATCAGCATAAGGGTGCATAGGTTCTTTTGAACTGGTGTTTCAGGATTTGTAGAGTATAGTCCCAGCAGTGGAACTGCTGGGTCAAAAGGCGGTTCCATTTTTAGTTTTTTGAGGAAATTCCAGACTGTTTTCCACTGTGGCTGCACCAGTCTGCATTCCCACCAACAGTGCGTTAGTGTTCCCTTTTCTTGCTAGCACTTGTTATTTGTTGATTTGTTTATGATGGCCATTCTGACCAGTGTGAGGTAGTATCTCATTGTGGTTTTAATTTTCATCTTTCTTTTTTAAAATATATTTTCTTGATTATGCTATTACAGTTGTCCCATTTCCCCCCATTTACTCCCCTTTGCCCTGTAGTTTGCATCTTTCTGATGGCTAGTGAT
>PVKM010002601.1:0-32160 GCA_004027735.1 Carollia perspicillata | reverse complement strand
GCCAAGATTAATATAAGTGGGATGGGAATAAGAGGGAAGAAAGAAAGAAAAGCTTAAGAGATATCTAGAGGAAAGGGAAGTGATTTTGAGATGATAGAAGGAGAAGGAATACTAAGATTAAGAGTGTGGCATGAAAACCAGGCTAAGACAAGGAAAAATAAAATTTGAGACAAAAAAAGAACAGGCAAGAAGAAGGCAGAATGGAGTGGGAGAGGGGAATGGTATAATTTGAGATTTGAAATACCAAAATAGTGCAGATCTAGAGATAAAATGGAAGGAATGCCATAACAACCCTTCTATCCACAACCAACAAGCAAAAAACGGTAAAGGTGGAGAGAGAACAAGGGTATTGTAAAACCAGGAAGAAGAGTGCGAGATAACCGATGATAAGAAAAGTGGTTTTGAGAGACTGGGGTGGGCAGAAATAGTAAGAGTGCAGAGTGGAAACAAGTCATAACAAGAGAGAAAACAAAATTTAAAATGAAAATAAAAAGGAAATAAGAAGGTAAAATTGGGTAAGAGAAAGGAAGACCAAAATATGAGATTTGAAATAAACTATAATATAAAATCCAGTGACTTAACAAACACAAACTCGAAAGACAAGAAATGAATGTCAAAAGCTATGCAGGAGAGAAAAATATCACCAGTCATGAAGAAGACTGCAGTGGAATTTATTTCGGTAGCATCTAGTATTTATCACTGTTTTTTTTTTTTTTTCTGGATCCACCTTTGGTGATGTCAGATGGTGTCCCCGTCTGGCCTTATGCAGCCTGTTGGAGACTACCAGGGATCCACATTCTAAGGCTGACTCCCTCCGTCGTTAATCTAGTCACTCTGCACTCAGCAGTCAGGCTTAAGCACCACAGGGTGGGGCAGAGTAATTCCTGTGGGTGAGGCTTTTGTTTTCACTCAGGCTGATGCCACTTGGAGGGGAGTAGTCTGCCTGTGCAAGATGGCTCCTGCAGTATTGGTCGGTGACTCAGCACCAGGATCTTGGCAGCTACTCTCTCAGTTCTTTCCCCAAAGCCACTCTCCCCAGTCTTCCCTCCAGTGTCTCTAGTCCGCTCTTTCCCTGCTTTGCTGGAGCCCAGGGTAAGTGGCTGCAAATGAAATTTTATGCATTGGCCCTTTAAAAGGCTCTCTGTGACTCCAGCCACCTATCCCTGATAGAGAGAAACCCTGCCGCTTTTCACAGCTGGGTGTTGTCTGGGTTCTTTTTAGGCTCTGGTGCTGTGGGCTGGGGAGCCTAGCTTGGGGTTTAGACCTCACACTTCTCAAGGGGAAGCCCCTGCTGCTGAAATATTCCTTCAGCACTTCAGCTGCTGCCTGTGGGAGCCCATCCAACACTCCCACGTCTCCTCTGCACTCTGTGCAAGTCACGTTGCGGTGAAGCTGTTTCTTCTGTCTGTCCATGGTTATAAGGTTTTCTCCCACTATTGTTCAGTTGTTTATTCTGGATGATTTCTTTGCAATTTAGTTGTAATTTCAGATTGGTCCTGGGAGGAGGTTAGTATAGCTTCTACTTACTCCTCCACCATTGTGGATCTTCTAAATAAAATCCTTGAAAAGCAGCATCAGGAACAAGCCGGACAGCTGGGTGCAGAGCCAGAGTCCCCACTGCTACATCCTTAGCACCATGTCTTGGGAAGCTCAGGGCCTTTGTTATGGTTTCTATGTCCTTTTTCATGGTGTTGAGAATTTATAACTATTACTTTAAACTCTGTATCTGATAAATTACCTTCATTTTATTTAGCTGTTTTTTTTACATATTTCACCTGTCCTTTCACTTGGGACCTGTTTCTTTGACTCCCCATTTGGCTGCCTCATTATATTTGATGGTGTATTAAACAAGTCTGCTATGACTCCAAGTTTTCACGAGGTGGCCTTATGTAGTTGGTGTCCTATGAAGTCCAGTGGTGCGGTCTCCTTGATCCCCTGAACTGGGTGCTTCAGGAATGTCCCTCGTGTGGGTTATGTGGACCCTGTTGTAACTGAGTCTTGATTGCTGTTGGCCCATTTACGTGTGCGATAGGCCCTCATGCTGGCTAAGTATGAGGCTAAACACTGACAGCAGTGTGAGTGCTGCTGTGCAGGTGCTGACCACAGGAAGTGGAATTTACTTTTAGGGTTTGGTGCCTGCTGAGATCTTCCTTTGGATGTGCTGCTTGTGAAGCGGAGGATCCTGCTCTGATGTTGTCGGAAGCTGACTACCGGGCGCGTTGGTTTCTGGGACTCTTGGGCAGGACCCTGGTGGAGGCCAGTGTAAGATGCTGCCTGTGACTGGCTCTTGGCAAACTGGAGCAGTCTCGACTGGGCTTCTGGTATAAATCCTTGGTTATGAGACTTCTCTTAGCTAGTCTTCAGTTGGTTATTAAGGATGGACGGTCTATAATTTAGTTGTAATTCCAGTTTGTTCCTGAGATGAGGTGAGTGTAGCTTTTACCTACTCCATCGCCATCTTGGATCTCTGTCAAATTGTTGAACCTGGCAGGTGTTAGGGAAGTAGAAGGACACATTCCTGGTTCAAAACCATCAAAATAAGTCACTGTCCAGAAAAAGCTACAGCAGGGGAGTCTGGCAGTTAGGTATATTGTAAGTAGAGCAGAATGCTAGTAGCCCAGTGTCTCCATCATCCTCATCCTTTGAATTCTGAGCGCGGAACTCTGCTGTCTCCCCTTCTGCCCTCTTCTCCCGCCCTCTTCCTCAGCTTCCCTCACTAGTACTAGCTCCAGCACTGCTTTCTTAAAAGGGAAAAGAGAGACCTATGCAGCTCAAAATTCAAAGTCATAATCCTAAAGTGTATTTTTAACCAAAAAATTTAACTAAATTAAAGCAACTTTTGAAAGTTACTTCCTTAAACTTTGAAAAGTAATGTATTTTGGCCAGGTGACTTGAAATGGGAAACAGATAAAGATGACTTACTGGTTAGCGAAACACCAGTATAAAACAGACGGCTTACTTCCCTCCCCCCACCCCACCCCACCCCACCCCCTCCATTTCCCCTGGGCCAGCTGTTAATGTTTAACCTTCATTTACTACTTCAAGAGTCGTATTTACACTTTTCCAGCAACACTTTATCCATATGTTCATTGGCCTTATACATTATATATGGCTCTTTTAGGCCAACTTCCTAATCTTCTCATTAAGAAAATGTCACACTCACTGCAAATAACCCCATAGAAGATGTCAGATGATATCACCACTAAAATAACCCCATAGAAGATGTCATCTGATATCACTTATAGGCTTCCTTTCATTCTGCCAGTAATAGTCTTTGCCAGGCTTTTCTTCCCACTCAGACAGCTAGGAGGTTTCCTTTTCATTATTCGACTGACAGAAAAAAATTTTCTAAAAATGCTTCACGATTCACTTGATATCAGATAATAAATTCAACTTCCTTAAGAGGATCATCTAAAAGAAGTAATCTTTATTTCTTTTATAAATTTCGTACTGGAATGTTACTATTTTAAGACGATGTGGGGAGTATGGCAAGAAATAACAGAATGGACTTTACCTTTTGTTTGATGAGTTATTTATTCCTAGTTCTTCTTTACGTTCCAGAGATTGAAAGAGATGACAAGTGAGGCTTAGGAAGTGTTTCTATGAACCTACTAATCTCATTATTTTGACTACTTAAGGTATATATATTAGGGGCAAATGTCAATGAATTTTCAGATTGCTTGGACTAGGTTTGGTTATTGATAGTGGTTAATTCAGTGAAGTTGGAGTTAAGATACTTGTATCAAAAACTTAAAATGAAAATGTACTGATTGTCTAATTGACCTATATCCATTAAGGATATATCACCAGGTTCAAAGTTTTCATGTGTAAAAGAGATGTAAGCATATTTATCTTTTCTAAGGAATATTTAACATTTTGGTCTAAGAGATGCCAGATAAGTTATATCATAAAATAAACTTAACATATTACAACCAATTATTAGATCACTTCTCTCTTTGAATTGCTTAGTGATTTATAAATAATGTGTGACCTGAGTAAAATGTGTCTTATTCCTGCCTGATTTGTTTTTGGCTCACAGAGATACTAATTTTTACCAGAATCTACTACTTTTTCCAAAGTAGGTCCAATTGACAAAAAAAAAGTTCAGCTAAAACTTCATTTCATCCAAAATAACTTCCGCTATGCACAGAATTAGGTTGTCTCATCTAGGGCAGTTCTACGTAGTCATGTGGTGCTGATTCTCCGTTTTACACTCCTCCATTTTTAAGTACGTAGAGTCATCCTTATGCATGTCCATTTTTGGAATCAGTGTGAATGAAATTCTGCCTGAAAATCCATGTATCTAAAATGAAAGTTATAGTGATTTTCTATATAACTGGGGAACTACTTCTGCTCCAGACTGTAAATCATTATGCTGGCTTTGACGGTTGTGAGATATTGACAGCTCCTGTTAAACTAAAGTATGCTTTTCACATTTAGACTTATTACTCTCAATTCTGACATCCTTATTGCCTGCATCACTAAGTTTGGTGCTTAATCACTGACTTGCGTTTTAACATTTGTCTTACACTTTTCTCTTCTTGAGAATGTAATGTTCACAATGGCAAGTTCTACGTATTGTAAGATATTTTAATGCCTCACAACTCCTGAGTAGAGTTTTGGCGTGTGGTATACACTCAGTGAAGCATTCTTTAAATAAACATGAAATGTTTTTATTAAGTGTTGTGCAAGGTATTTTTCTAGAAATACAAATAATTAAAAGTATTATCTCTGTCCCTGTGATATATGCAATCATAGTAACATTCACATAATTTATTAGAGCCACAATCCTCTATGTGTAATTCTGAAATCTAAAAATCCCAGAAAACATATATATATATTTTTGGTAATATATTTGGCAGTAAAATTTAACCAGAGATTAACTCATTTGGCAGAAAAACCTGGCTGGAACTGATATGAAACTATTTATACTTTTCATTTATTCCACTTAAGAATATTCATATGTTTTACCTCAGAAATATTAATGCTTTAAATTATGGTGGTCTTATATTTTACATGATGTGTGTGCTATATTACCTTTTGAAATCTGAAAAATTCTGACTTCCAAAATACATTTGACTTCAAGAGTTTTGGGGATTGTGGATCTGTGTAACATACAGAAAGTTAAATAACAACTAATGTAATAATATCAGAATTTCAAACCAGTTCTTGGAAATCGCTTGAAGGGTCATGGCATTTCTGTTGGGTGTCCCTGAAAATGAGCAGGGACCCAGTCTTGGATCCCAGGCACCAGTGGCAGATGACTAGGGAGTATTTTCCTGACATGTCCAGGCATAATAAGAGCCAGAGCATCTGTTCAAACCAAGTCCTTTAGAGAGCACTGAGGATCAAAACCAGGGAAACTAAGTTTAATCATCAGAGGGTAAGAGATGGCCTGAAAAAAGAAGTCAGAGAGACACTAGAATAGAAGGAATAATTAAGAGTGAGGCGAGAGCCCTAGGCAGTCACAGTCAAGGATGGTAGATGTGTGACCCTATGCTGCATAAGTAGATGGTGTTGACGTGAAGTGTAGAGTTGGAGTGGGCTGGTCAGACAGCTGTTGCTTGCATATGAAAGGGGGCCTTTAAAGATCATTGACCCCTGCACACTTCTCCTATTTTACAAATGAGTAATCTGAAGTTAAACAATTATTTTCAAACATCTAGTTAGTGGTTGAGCCACAATACAAATCCAAGTTTCATATTGCCTACCTAGTGCTATTAATACTACCGTAGGGAGACAGTATTTCACCCCAGAGTGGATGGACTGACACACACAGAGTACATTCTGACAAAGTCATGGGTGACTTTGTCAGAATCCATGAGATTTGAATTGGATTATAGTAGTTTGCCAAAAGTCTGTATTTACTAGGACAAAATAATTGCCTTTGACACTTACTGGATTTCATTGTTTAAGTATTAGAAAGGTGTAGGTCATATGGACTTAGATTTTCCAAGGACTCTTTCTCTATGGAGTGAGATCTCTGAATATATCTGGACTATTGATTCAGATATTTTGGGAAAATGAAAGTAAAAAAGAAATTAATATCAACAATATATTAAAAATAATATTTTTAAAATAATAATAATTTAACATTCACTATATGTAAAGTGTTGGTAAGATGTGTTCTCTGACTTCAGGTTGTTTAGGATTTAGTAAGAGTTTGCTTTAAATAGTTAAATAAGTAAGTAAACATGATAATCATACCAACATCTGAATCATAACAGTGCTGGAAGCAGAAGAGGAAGAGGAAGAAATTGAAAACTTATTCGAAAAATAATGAAAGAAATCTTCTGTAATTTGGCGAAGGAAATACACATGCAAGTCCAGGAAGCACAGAGAGTCCCACACAAGTTGGACCCAAAGAGGACCACACTAAGATATCATAATTGAAATGCCAAAGATTAAAGTTAAAGAGAGAATCTTAAAAGCAGCAAAAGAAAAGTCGAGAGTTACCTACAAGGGAGTTTCCATAAGACTGTCAGCTGGTTTCTCAAAAGAAACTTTGCAGGCAAGAAGGGACTGGCAAGAAGTATTCAAAGTCATGAAAAGCAAGGACCTACAACCTAGATTACTCTATCCAGCAAAGCTATCAGTTAGAATCAAAGGGCAGGAAAAGAACTTCCCAGACAAGGTAAAGCTAAAGGAGTTCATCATCACCAAGCCATGATCACACAAAATGTTATAGGGACTTATTTAAGAAAAAGAAGATCAAATGTATAACATAAAAAGGACAACAGATTCACAACTATCAACAACTGAATCTAAAAAAAAAAGTAAGCAAACAACCAGAAGAAGAACAGAATTGTAGACATGGAGATCATTTGGAGGGCATCAGCTGGGAGGGGAAAGGAGAGAATGGGAGAAAAAGTGCAGGGATAAATGTTAGGTACAAAATAGACAGGGGATGTTAAGACTGGTATAGGAAATGGAGAAGCCATAGACCATATATGCACGACACATGGACATGAACTAAGTGGGAAGGGATTGCTGGAGGGAAGGGGGGGTACCAGGCGGGGGGCAGGACACAGAGGGAAGATTGAGAGAACTGTAATAGTATAATCAATAAAATATGTTTAAAGATACAATAAGCTCTATGGAGCTCAGATATGTTTAGCTGGAATGAATCGGCCTCTAAAAGTGTGGTATGACTGGCTATTCAACTTTTCGTTGGGACTGCTTAGAATTACTTAGCATTTCATGATGTAAATATTTTGATACTGTGAAGTCCTTGACTAATATAAAAGCATTTATCATCTCTGAAGAAAGCTTGTAACCCTCACAAATCAACTTAGAGTATAAAGTTTCTAATTAAATATGGTCAGAGATAACACAACTATATCCCCAAATCCCCTCTTCTGAGTCCCAAGCGTGTCTGAGAAGTATCATATTCATTTTACTTTATGGTGTATTAACTAATGGTAAAAATATTTGGTTGGAACTGCATAGCATTGTGATTGACTGGTGAACATTTCGATAAAGGAGATCTAAACAAAGATAACATTTTTCAAAATAAGGACATTGCTGGTACTTGACTACCTCTTCTGTAAGACATTTATTCAGTTTTGTCAGTTAATTTAGATTAGAACATTTGAAGTTCCGAGCTTTGCGACTATCTTTATAGTACAAACCAGTTTGTGTAAATTTCTTGTAGGTATTTTTCTAAACAATTTTTTTCCACTCTTGACTGGGATTCACATATTGAAATAAATTTTACTTGTGACCCGGTACACACATACACATGTAGGTAAGTGAAACAATACTTTAATGAAATGTAGGTAAGTGAAACAATAGTTTAGGTAAGTGAAACAATACTTTAATGAAATAATACCTACTTCATTATATGTGATGCGCAATAAGATTTTTATTGTGCTCTATTTTATTCTTTTGACACAGAAAGCCACTAACAATTGATTTGTCACTCTCTAAAAGATCATAACCTGCACTTTGAAAAGCTTGAGCTAAAAAATTCCTTAAGGGCAGTTGGTATGTTCTATTTAACTTTTATTCCACTGTGCCTAGCTCTGTGCTCAGCACAGAGATGGTGTTTAAATGATGTTTGTTGAGTGCTTTGTTCTTGGTCTAGTTTCAGAGATGTTACTGTATTTGTGAGGTCTATAAATAGCAGCTGCATGAAACTATTGAAAAAGATTAGAAGAAAATTATAATTAGAAGATGAAGGTAAAACATGAGAAGAGACAAAAGTCACCGTGCCCTGAGTAAACCCGCAATAACAATGTGTCAATTCTCTAAGATGTTATAGAATTGAGTACTGACTTGTATTTTTTCAGATGCCACTATTTTAAAGTCAGTATTCATTCCACTAATAATTTTATATCGAAACTATCACCTCACAACCATATGTGACTTTCTCCTAACTGCTTTTGTGTGTGTGTATGTGTGTGTGAAGCCTAGCTTTGATTAATGGTCATTTTTCTTAAAAAAAAAAAAAAGACCTACACCTTGTAAATTTGCTTACTTATACTTTATTACCATTCTTCAAACAATATTCTGAGCCAAATACTGTTTGAGTATAAATCACTTTTTTTTCTTCTAATAGTATAAAGGTTATTTTTTTCCTGTAGTGATGTTTGCTTAATTTTAATCCTAAAGATGGTCATTATTAATTTAAACTTTTCTATTTGTGATCATTAATAACTTTTGAGGGTTTTTTAAAACAAATACTTTGGTACCTTATATATTCAACTCAAATAAAATTCTATTATAACAAAAATTATTAGAACAGAAGTTTCTGAAAGATGTGTTGGTATTTTCCAGCTGTTAAGTTTTTCTTTGTAGCAATAATTTGTGCAACAGGGTTTCTGTTTAGCAAAAGAGTTAGGTTAGTTTAACATAATTTTATGGGTTTTGATTAATCCAAAAGTATGAAAGATACATAATTTATTTCAGATATAACAGGATTAAGTTATATCAACAAATCAGGTAATTTTCACATTGTAATTTAGCACTACATAATGTATTAGTAAATAATTACTTTAAAAATTAATGTTTTCTTCTCAGCCAGATAACTAAATTCTTCAGTAGACTCTTCCTCCTTTTGTTTTTGTTTCCAATTTTTCCTTTCTTTCTATTTTTTTTTGTATCATACAAATACTTCTGCGCTTTATACAGTGTAGAAATTTATCGAATGCTTATTGATTGATTTTAAGCTAAGTTATTGCCTAAAACATTTAGGATCATGAAGACTCTCTGACATTAGTATTAGCTAGTGGATAATGAATTGGGGTTAGAAGTCAGAAAACTAAGTCCCTAATTCTATTTTTTACTAACTCAGTGACTTTAATCTTTATATTGTTTTATTTTTTCATCTGTACTTACATAGTGTTAATAATTCCTGCCTTTTGTCTGTTTTGTAGCATAGTGTAAAGCTCATAGGAGATAATTGAAATAATTTTTCTCTGAAAATGTAAAAACACACTACAGGTATAAGTGATTAGTGTGGCTTTTCATGGCTGTGAGTAAATGGGACGAAGAATGTGAAATGACCACCGCAGGGCCTCACATAGGGTGAGCACTTAGTAATGGTTGCTGCTGTCAGTGTTATTTAACTTGTATGTGTCCATATAAATTTCAGTTATTTTATATTTTGTGTTTAGTAGAGTCTCATAATATTAATGTTTTTGTAAATCTATTTTTCATGCTTTTCATTTTCTGTGGTTCTCTTAACTGGAATCTGCCCCCTTTCTAAAATCTGGTCTTTTTAAATACCCATTTGTTATCTTTATGTTTTTACATATAAATTAGTTAAAATTTATCATTTGATAATTGAAAATAAAAATTTCAAAGAAATATTTAACATCCCATGGGACTGAATATTTTGAATTCCATACTTTGAATTATGTCAATTAGAATTCAATGTGTAATCATGTAATAATAGGGTATTTGGTTATTTTGCTAACAGTTGCCTCGAATGATATAATTTTGACTAATTCTATTATGTCCTATCTCAGATAAATAATCTTCATATTTAATTATTTTATAAGCAGGAGATATTTTACCCAAAAGAAGAAATTTACCATTTGGTGATAAAATAGTACAAAGGGAATTTAAAGTTAACAATTTAGAGCCCATACAGATAATTACAGTATTTTTAGGACCATAAGACGTATGTAGGTTTTAGAGGAGGAAAATAGGAAAAAAATTTTTGAAGGAAAAAATGTAGTAAAACATTTAATAACATAATAACATACTATTTCACCAATGTAAATGTGAAGAGAACTCAACAGCAGCATTAACAACCTATTATGCCTCCCAAATTTGGGGGGGAAGTGTGTCTTATATTCTAAAAAATACAATTTACTTAATTATAATATTGCTATAGCTTTCTTCATATTTTTATTCAAATTATTATTTGTTTTATTTTTTCCCTATCAAAAAAGTAATCCCATTATAGAGACTGCAGCCTTCTTTCTTTAAACATTCAGGCTTTTGCAATTCAAAATTGTATAAACGAGAGTTATTTGAATATTTTAACTCTTCCTAAAGGGAGGAAAAAGCACAATCATGTGTATGTATATATATGTATGTATGTGTGATTTAATTAAAGATTGTTTTTCTTTTCTTTTCAGGAACCCTCCCAAAATGTTAGATGAGGAGTAGAACAACATTTTCAACTTTTGTTTCACTTGGTGAACCAGTCAGGGACTGTTTGTGCAAAAAGTTTTTTTGGCTGTGTTTTCTCAAGAGCAAGAAAAGATTTTACTTCCAAATTCTGCACATTATTTTTTTATTGGTTGGTTGTATTTCCTATTCAGCACCAATTTACTTTCATTTTCTTGGGCATTGATCTGCTCATTTTGGAATAAGTAATTAAAACAGTTTTGAAGATAGGGTGTTTTTTTGGTACCCGTTTGTGATCTTTTGTTTGAGTATCTACAAAAACAATAAAAGTACTTGTCCAAACCCTCAAGATGCAGATGGTGTCATGAATGTTTTGAAGACAGGAAACCATACAGTACTATTTTAAGTACTTCTATTTACTTTTAAGTCAAATAAAAATTTTCCCTCCTCTTTAAAGTACCTGACTGGCAAGAGAATTTTTATGGCATCCATTTAAAGAATTTTTATGGCATCCATTTACAGAAAAAAATCTAATTTTCTAGTAGATTGAGGTTTGAATACCACAGCTCCTGGGGACATAGAGATCTAGGGCTTAGTTTGGAGGTAGCTTATGTTTTCAATTGCTTATTTGCTGACTTCTTAAAAATGTGTTAATTTTTAATCTGTTTCTCTAATTCCTTACATATAATTACATCATCTCCTTAACCAAGAGAGTTGCTGTGTGGTCCTCAGCTCTGTATCATTAACGAAGATCTTTGTGTGTGGGGTTTCCTTGGTAGAGGTTAGTACTTGACTCTTGGTTTGCTTGCATTCATTATTAGGATTTTCCTGACTGTACTATCAGTGCTTTATTTTTTTATTTTTCATGTGATGAGACCTTTCCTAAAACTTTTATATTGTATTTTCCCACCTCTGTGTTCTACTTACTTTAACAGTAGAGGTTTTAATAAAAACTAGCCAAATAAACAAGTGAAGCAAAACAAAAAAACACCTTGTCTTGCTTCCAGAAAATCTTGACTGTCCATACTTACTTTCCTTTTTATTTCATGTCTCAATTACTGCTACTTTTAAAAGTTAGTTGGAGTCCCTGTTAATCCCACTGGATCATGCTCTCTTTATTCCTAACATTTCTTAAATCTGCCCCTTTCATATCAGTATCAGTATGGTTTCCAGAGTCTAAGAAACTGATCCATCTAAAACATGAACAGATAATAACTCCTCATCATGTATAAAAGAAAATTAATATTAGCATTGAATACAATGATCTCTCTCCCCCTCCCTCACTCCTGGTCACTTATTTTGGCAATGTGAGCCTATATGTGATTCACAGAATTTACCATGTTGTTTTCTGTGCTGTGGTTTATGTATTTCCTTGCCTAAAACTTTTTCTCCTTTTCACCCCTTGCTTGCCTGGCTAGGAAGAAAGACTTTCATGTTTCAAAACTTTGGTTGGATGTTATTATTTCCAGGAAATCTTACTGGCTGGTCACGTGACTCTGTCTCCTTTGGATTTTTCCATTGCAATCCTTAATTCTATTATATAAGCACTTATCTATTTATTGCTATCATTCATTAGAGAATGAACTTCTTGAGGGCAGGGGACAAACTGTAGTTGGTTTCGTGACTGAAAGTGTTGGAAAAGAACATCCGCTGAACTGAGCCTTCTTCACTCTACATAAAAAGTAAATTGAATGTGCTGTGCAAAGTGTTGATAAAAGAAAAGGCTATGTGAAACACAAAAGACATATAGCTTTCTGATACCTTCATGGAAAGAAGGTAACTGATCCAATATCCCAAACTTCTTACTTTTTCCTATTCTGAATCTATTCATGATGAGAGAGTGAGCCACGGCATTACACCCTGAAAATTCTGGATCGAGAGAATTGTCTGTTGCTTTGTGAAACTGTCTCTGACTTGGACAGTTTTTGGTATGAGATCATTTTAGACATGCTATACTCTATGTGGCTTGTGTATTTCTCAGTGATGCTGACAACGGAAAGAAAAATACAGCTAACTTGCTTCTAGCTCCAGAACAACCTCAGTCCGTGGTCATTCTCCGAAAGCATTTGGTAGGAGATACAGTGGAACACTATGCCCTTCCACAGTTTTAGAAGGATGGCAATAGGAAAAAAGTTGCTTTCATCAAGCCAGTTTTCTGCATTTCTATAGTTCATGAACTTTAACCTCTCAAAGAATTTTGAAAAGACAACAGAATTTTAAACACATTCAAGAAAGCATTTTAATGCCAATCTCTACCTTCATCTACTCTCATAGAACTTGACTCATTACCCATATATTTCTGGGAGAAGAATTTTCTCCCAGTTCATGGGAAGTAAGCATTTTAAAACTAATGAAGCTCATACTAATTTTGAAGAGTACACACACACACTTGTTGGTTTATTTATAACAGGAAGAATAATTGTAAGAAATGGTCAGTAGTTTGTGAGTTAAAACAATTCTCCACTGCATTTTTGCTAAATTGCCCAATTAATACTATTTTTAGCTAATTAGGAGCATATGAAGTCATTTTATCTCTTTATTATAAAAGATAGAAAATGAGCATTCGAAATGTGGCTAGTATGACTGAGGAACTGAATTTATAATTTAATTAAATTTAAATTTAAATAGCCACATGTGTCTAGTGGCTTCCATGTTGGATTGTGACAATCTAGGATATACAGTATCATCAATTTAAAAATACATTTGAATATAAGGAAAGAATTACCCATAATAACTGATCCATAATATATAATGATGATATATTATCCTATTAGGAAGATGCAAATTTTTTAATAAAAAATATCATCATGGCTTGAGAACTCAATGCATTTGATATAAGAAAACTAGGTATCTTAAAAGGATACAGTTATTGTTCTCAAGGGATCTATAATTTGGGTACAGAAAAGACAATGAATGATGCTAGCTCTGAATTAAGAATTTTTAAAATGATTTTATTTATTTATTTTTAGAGAGAGGGAGGAAGGGAGGAAAAGAGGGAGAGAAACATCAATGTGTGGTTGCCTCTTGAGTGCCCCCTACTGGGACCTGGTCGGCAACCCAGGCATGTGCCCTGACTGGGTACTGAACCAGCGACCCTTTGATTCACGGGCCAGTGCTCGTTCAATCTACCGAGCCACACCAGCCATGGCTGAATTAAGAATTTTAGTACAGACTAACTGGCACCTTTTGTAAATTCTTTCATTATATTTGCTGAGACTAAGACTTAGTCAACATTTTTGGAAAACAGCTAGAAATTTTACATACTTTTCACCATCTAAGAATTTCATTATTATAAGGATAACAAAATCAAACTCTTTTGTTAAGTTTAAGTGTGCACACTGGGGCTACGAGTGGAGGGGGTTAGCAAAAGGAGGAAGTTAAAAGGCAAGGGCAAAGAAAGGAGTGAGGGAAATAAACTGATTTGACTTAGTTGGCATGATCTAGAATATGTGTACAGATTTTTAATGAGTCTGGATTATAATCCCCAACTACTTCAGAGTTCTGGGAAGACAGATATTAGGAAAGTGAGAAGACAAGAAAAAATTGCCTGGGAGATACTGTTGCTGAGTGGGAGAAGATGAGAGTAATGGACAGCCCAGGGCGTCTAGAAGAAGTCCGAAGTGTGGTCTACCCCCGCCCAGTGCTTCCATCTATAGATTGGACTTAAAATAACTTTTAATTGTCATCCATTCTTTACTTCAACTGGTTATTATTCCACTTTGTAGGTTACTTTTTTCAACCAAGCCATATGATATGTTTGCTATATAACAATTTCATGTTTCTTAGTTGGTGGCTAAAGAAATTGTGCTATGTGAAAAGCCATTATCTGTAGTGCTCTCATCCAAGAGGAGTCAAATAAGGAAACCAATAATAGTGTATTTTCCACCACCCATGGAGGTGAGCACTCCACCAATCTGAAACTAAGGTGGCCGTTAAAAACTATAGGAATGCATTGCAAAGTAAATAAAAACCAATTCATCTTTTTCCCCTTAATTAAAATAAAACTCATTTAAGATTTGATTAACTTTCCTTCTGAGTCATAATAAACTTTTGGTGATGTACTTTTACCTCTGAGCAGGCAGGTTTTATTTAGATTTTTCAAGTGGAAAGGCCAAATAAAATGTCTCAAGACATTCTTGGCACAGTTAGAAGGATGAAGTGCCAAAAAATTTCATGAGAAAAAGAAACCGGTTTTCTCAAGATGTCTAGTCCAACTAGGGAAATTCAAGAAAGAGGAGATTCTTAATTCCTAGTATTATCTTTAGTTTTTGGAAGAGAAACCAACGACCAAAAATTAAGTAACATAAAGCAGAGTGGTAAAGGGTGTTGCCACCTTCTCCTTTACTTGATAGAGGAGAAACAAAGTGTGTGTGCATACGCGTGCACCTTCAGGGGCTCAAGGTCAGTCAGAAGACTGAATGCTGAAGTGGATTTGGGTCCAATGTCCAATTCGTTCCCAATTTTAAAAGGGGCTTAACAAAAGAAAGTACTCCAAAACATAATCTCCTTTTAACTCATCAGCATGTTTCTTATTTACTTTTTCTTCAAACCACAGTAAGGATTTTATTAAGTGGCAATACAAAGACAAAAAAAAATCTGCAAATATTTTGAGTCAATATTTGATTTTTTTAAGATTTGGCATTCATTGTATTTGTTACATATTAACCCACTTTTCTCTCTCATGAGCAAACTTTCACTTATGTATCGCTTTGGTTTCTTTCAATTTTTCTATTCTATCACTGATGCTACATCAGAACTTTATACAGAAGTAGTAATTTGTAAAATAAAATTTGATTTTCTTTAAGTTTTGTGTTTCCATAAATTCAATTATTTATTCTTTCATTTCCATTTGCTTTTTTCTTCCTTCTCCCTCTCCCCATCTTTTACTCCATTTCCTCAGAAGGAAACAAACATTTATTATGTGCCTACTGTTTGACCAGCTCTTTGCTTTTCTCATTTACAGATAAGAAAATGGGGGCTTGGAGAAGTTATGTAACTTGACTAAGGTCATATGGATAATTAGTGGATGAGATGTTTTATATGTGGGTCTGACTCTAAAACCTTCTCTCTTCAGCATGCCTTGTTTTATCCCTGCGTAGACATTCTTCAACTCCATTCTTGCTTCCCAGTCTTCCCTTCTCTTCTCTCTTCTTTGGCAACAATTATTCTTTATGAGTTTTCCTTCTTCCATAGTCTTTCCCATCTTTCTCTCACTACTTCTCAAACTCTTCCTTTCTAAGTTGTTTTATTTTTCTTCTAGTGAGAAAGCAAAATGGCATCGAAGATGATTGAATTTTTGTATTAAATGTCTTAAAATTGTTTATATCTTTTAGACACAAGAGAGATGTAATTAAAACCACAATGAGATACCAGTTCATGCTGATCAGAATGGCCATCATGAACGAATCAACAAACCACAAGTGTTGGAGAGGTTGTGGAGAAAAGGGAACCCTAGTGCACCGTTGGTGGGAATGCAGACTGGTGCAGCCACTGTGGAAGACAGTATGGAATTTCCTCAGAAAACTAAAAATGGAACTGTCTTTTGACCCAGCAATTCCACTGCTGGGATTATACCCTAAGAACCCTGGAATACCAATTCAAAAGAACCTATGCACCCCAATGTTCATAGCAGCACTATTTACAATAGCCAAGTGCCAGAAGCAGCCTAGGTGCCCATCAGTAAGTGGATGAATCAACGAACTTTGGTACATATACACAATGGAATTCTATGCAGCAGAAAGAAAGAACTCCTACCCTTTGTCCGAGACAGCATGGATGGATCTTGAGAGCATTATGCTAAGTGAAATGAGCCAGGCAGTGAAAGACAAATACCATATAATCTCACCTATAAGTGTGACCTAGTCAACAAAACATACAAGCCAGCAAAATATTAGCAGAGACATGGGAATAAAGAACAAACTGACAGTAGCCAGAGGGGAGGGGATAACAGGGAAAAAGGGGAAAGGTCGTCAAGGAACATGTATAAAAGATACTGACAAAGCCAAAGGGGGGTAGAATTGAGGGGGGGAGGTGGGGATTGGTGGGGTGGGGGGAGTCGTGGGGAGGTGGGAAATGGAGACAACTGTACTTGAAAAACAATTTTAAAAAATTCTAAATTTATTCTAAACAAATCACCAAATATGTATGCAAAATGTATATACAAGGAAGAAAATTCAAGCATTATTTGTAATTATTTGAAAAATTAGAATAATTTCAGTGCCTAACTGTAGCATTAAACACAGGTTAAATAAATCCTAGGAGATATATAATGGGCTATTGCAAAGTTAAGATAATGAATACTTAATCACATAGAAAAAGCTCATCATATATTACTCTAAAATTCATTTATTTTGCAAACTCATTTATTATAAAGTTACCCTTCATATGTATATATTTTAATTTAAAGAAGAAATGAATAACTGCGTGTGTGCCACCCACTTATTAAAATGAACATTATTAGTGTCTTCAAATCCCCCTATAGGACACCATATGATGGTAAGTAAAAGGAATAAAAAAGCATCTTAGAAAATAGTATATAAAGGTAATGGTATGTTCAGATAACTTAATTTAGTGAAAAATTATACAAATAGTAGAAGACTGGAGATATAGTCGTATGTGTATATTAAAATGGTAGCAGTTGTTACCTTGGGTTGATAGCCTTGTGGGGGAACACATGCCATTATAAAAATTATAAATTAAAATTTTAAATTTCTAATAATTTGTTTTATTCTTTTTCATTGAACACTGACCAGGTTTATAATGAAAAACGTAACAGATGCTTCATGTATGCATGTAACTTTATTATCTTTACTGGACATTGTAGATTGAGAAGTCAAAAACAACTCCGTTTTCCTTTGAGGCTGGGGAAGACTATAATCAGAGGCTGGAAAGTAAAAGGACTGTGATTCACCATTAAACATGAAGGTCTTTAAATATGCTTAGTCAGTATAACAATATGTAATTCCTTTTTGGCACATGCTCTGTACTAGGTGAGTGATGCAAAAGAACCATAAATGTGTAAGTGCCCTAGGTGTTCAGAGTAGCCAGGGCAGGAGATCCTCTCTAGTTGCGCAGGTCCAAAGAATGTATCGAGGAGGAAGTCTTCCATTTGGATTTTAAAGGATACGGAAGATTTAGATCATCATCGTTGAACTCTTTGGCCTTAGGGCCCCGTTTATAATACTCTTCAAAATAATTGAGGACCTCTAAGAGCCTTCATTTACGTGGGTTATATCTGTCTGTATTTACCATATTAGAAATAAAAATCAAGAAAATGTATTTATTAATTAATTTTTAAAAATAGCCCTGGCTGGAGTGGCTCAGTGGATTGAGCGCCACTGGCCTGCGAACCAAAAGGTGGCCAAATGGATTCCCAGTGAGGGCACATGCCTGGGTTGTGGGCCAGGTCCTCAGTAGGGGCTTCACGAGAGGCAACCACAGTCAATGTTTCTCTCTCTTTCTCCCTTCTTTCCCCCTTAAAAATAAATCAATAGAATCTTTAAAAAATAAAATAAATTATATATTAACATCAATCATATAATTTTTATAAAAACTATTTCCAAAACAAAACTATTTAGTGAGGAGAATGGTATTGTTTTACATTTCACATTTTAATATATAGTTTAATAGAAGACAGCTGGATTCTCATATCTGCTTCTGTTTTAATATCATACATCATATAGCCTCTGGAAAACTACATGTGGAAAAGACAAATAGCATCTTAATATCACTATGCACTTAAAGTTGTGGGCCTCCTGAGAACCACTTTGAGAATTAGTAATTAAAGTAGACTGAGCACAAAATAGGGCGATGGGATAACCTCAGCGGTAGGAAAGCATAAAGCAAATCAGGGAGAGTGAACAGACCAATCTGGTAGTTGCAAAAAATTCAATGAGGGGAGACAGGAAAGATATGGCTAGAAATGTAGGTTGGGGGAAATCATATTATGTCAATACCAGCTTTTAAAAGTATGACTATTTCTGACCTCTAGTTTTGGCTTCAGAAAGCTTCTGGGCAGGAGTGGTTAGAAGACAAATACATACTTGGTTCCAGGCAATCCTAAGTTATGTACTAGGAGTGTTTTTAGACATTTATTGACTACATATATTTGTTCAATTTAGTTAGTGTCTACCACATTCCAAGGATCAAGGTAAGAACTAGTGATACAAAGATGATCATGACAATCTCTATGGGAGATTCAGATATTAAAAGATAAGTAATACATTGTTTATTTTTTTATTTTTCAATTACTATTGGTATATAATATTAGTTAGTTTCAGGTGTACAATGTAGTGATTATAGATTTATATAATTCACAAAGTGATCACCCTGATAAGCAATACCTCCTTTAAACTGGAGGGACACAAAGGAAAGGGTAGCTGACTCTAACTGGGAGGTGTGGTGGACACGTTGTGAGGTGGACAGAAAGTCTTAAAGGTTGAAACCCCAAATATCAACAACCAGTCAAATGTAACCATGGTGAGAAATACTAAAAGTACAGGAATGACAAATATAGTACTAGAGTTAATAGAGTAGATCTGAAGAGATAGGCGTATAATACCAAAGAATAATTTCCTGAGCATATGTTCTCATTTTGAAAGTACAAGTGTACAGAATATCTTTCCCTGAAATCCATATGGCATCTCTCCATGGCTAGACCTGGGAGACACCAACAGTTTATGTTACTGTCTGCCTTTTTTCACTTGCATCACCTTCTCAGGCTTTTTGTTTTTTTGTGACTCAGTAAGTAACTAGAGAGAAGGGAGGGGGAAGAAATTTATATAATTACAACAGTTTTAAACCAGGTGCTAAGAACACCTTTACCATCCCAGGTAATTATTATTAAGTAAATAAATGAAGAACCTGTCTCCCAGCACCACCTGCAGGGGACAAAAAAGTCTGCAACAGGGTTTAATTCTTTGCCAGAGTATCTTCAAGCCAGCATTCCTTTATTGAGCATCTACTAAGTAAAGAGTCCGATTTTAGTAGCTGAGAATACAAAGATCAGTGAGACCATTCACCCATACTCTAACAGACATTATTACACATTAGGGTTTTTTTGTGGTGATTAAAGTAGCTTGCAAGGAACTGATGAAATCTAAGCCAATCAGGTTTCTTCAGTGCAGATTAAATAGTAAAGCAACTACATTGATTTTTTACATCCTTTGTGAAACGAAACTAAGAATAAAGGTGATTTCACAGTTTTAAGAAATGAAATGTTTTTTTTGAGACTTCATGTCTGTTGAGCTTGTAATAATGTAATGAGAAAGACCTGTGTTCTGTACAATTTTATACAGGCCAGTTAAGGGGGTTCTTTTCCTAATGTAAGGCAATACCTGGACTACTGTGTTATGGGATAGCTCTCTGCTGGTCAAAGAGGGATCAGGTGGAAGAAGATATGTGGCATTGTAAAAATTCATAAGCACCTATTTGAAATAAACCAAAAGTGTATACTAGTAAAGCCTTTTACTGTCCTTACCAAACCATGTCCTAGAAGCCAGGAAGAATGAGGTTTCCAAAACTTTCTAGCCTTTTATAATCTCATAACAAGCACAGAATATTTTTCTGAATTCAAGTGTTTAAAATAGAAGCAGAGTGCATGATATATACAAGGAGCAAAATAAATGAAATAAGCATTCATTACAACATCCTTAGAGCAAGAAAAGACTTCCGCTGGATGATCAATAAAGAATGTGGATACGGTTCACCTGCAGGATGGCTTTCTATACTTTTCTTTATCGAGATTTAGAGGTAGCAGCCAGTAAGCTATCACCCCTGTCAGCCACCACACAACCCAAGGAAAATGCTTCCATGGCTTTGGGTAGTCACATTCTGGTGTTTTCAGTCTCTTCCACTAGATATCGGAAGTCCCTAGTGTGAGGAAATCTTGAATCAACACTTCCAGCCATACCACCTTCCAAAATCACACCACACGTAATAAAAGCGATGACATGGACTAGTAAATAAAATAATACATGGTCAGAGGTAAGGGGATCTTAGACATCATGTAGCCAATATTTCTCAAAATACGGGTTCTCTATCAGCAGAAGAATTTTTTGCTCATTACAAATTCAGACTCGTGGGCTTCACCTCAGACCTAATCAATTTCAATCCCTAACGATGATGTCCAAGACTCTGCTTTTCAAACAAGCTCCTTAAATTGACATGTGCATTAAAGTTTGTGAACTGCTCATCTAGTCACACTGCTTCATATGACAGATGAGGAAAACAATATTAGAGAAGTCAAATGATTTCCCCAAAGTGATATGGCCAGTCAGGCAGAAAGTAGACCTCAGACTCAAGTATTTTGGCTTCCAGGTAGACTTTTCATGTCTTAAGTAGTTTGTATTATTTTGTAAATTGTCGGTAGACCTCAATGAAAAGGGAATTTGGAGTTCTCTGTCTCTTGAAATTCCTCTCAAATTTAAAATAACGATTTACTATTAGTTGATTCCCAGTACTTGCTAAGTAAGCTACTGCCTTGAAATAAAGAGGATATCAACTATAGAAGCACATGGACAAAGATATTTTGTTATCATGTTACCGTCCCATTCCCCTTCACCATAAAACAAGCAAGATTTTATCAATAAGAACATACATTCATTCTTCTCAAATCACAAGAGACAACAATAAAATGTAAACGGAAAACCCTGCTACCAGTGTTAAACAAGAATATCTCACCCTTTATAACAACATACCATATGGTATTTCCCTACCTTGTTCAGTATTTAACCTAACAATTTATTGCTAGGCGTCTTGGCAGCAAGCTGTGCAAGTTGAAGTGGAATCTGATTGAGGTGAGTTAATTAATGTGGTGGCAGCTTGGAATGTTGTCCAGCTGCCAGTGAGAATTATGTTTGTTTGCCTTTGGCCCAAGTGTGAAATGGCTGGCTGTTGATTTCAGAAGTGTGAGTGTACATTTTTATATCTCACACGAATGAATACATTTTTTGTATCCTACACATTTGGGGGGAAATGCTGAAATTTATTGGGTAATGTTATTTACCACTTGTGTGGCAGAAAGAGAAAGGTGGAATTTTGCCCCAGAGGTTGACTTTGCATCTGTAGAAAAAGCAAAAGCAGGTGGCATATAAATCTAGGAGCAGGTAAATAAGCCATCTGAAATTAGCTCATCTAGGCTAATGTGTTTAGGAATAACTTTAAAAAGGAGGGAAGCAGGATTTGAACCAAAAAAAGAATAACTCTTGTAATGATGAAAGGATTCAGAAAGCACAAAACATAATGTCAAACTAGCCTTTAAAAGGAATGGCCTTACATTTAGAATTTTAATTTTCTTTTCATTAAATACAATCCTCCATCGAAGAGATCATCGCTCTGGGCAACCTTCTTCCCATCAATAACTGATCGTAGCTATTCCTATGATATGTTTTTGATGTTAAAGTTACCATATGGCTTGGCTGGTTTTTACTAATGTGGGTAGGGGTTCTCTAAATTAAGCAGTCAGTAACTGAGACAAACCTACACAGTTCAAAGTGTACCTGAAGGGTGTCAGATATTATTGTTCACCTGCTTTTTTTTTACATAAACTACTATTAAGATAAAATGTCTTGAGAAAAGTTTACTTCAGGGGGTTAAGGAGTTGGATACTTAAAAATTAATGTTTACATGCACTTCTTTTTTTATTCTACCATTTTGAAGGAATTTAAAATACACTAAAACTAAAGGATATAGCAGGAAGGAGATGTAAGGGCAAATAATATGAAGAAAAGTTTGCAAACCCAATAAAATAATTATTTCCAGAATTCCTTTGTGATGATAAAAAGATTTCCTTAAATTTTGGTGTACCATGAAAATAATTAATAAAACTTTGAAAGTCTTTATACTTTTGAAGATACTAAATGAAATTATTTGTCAGGAAAAATCTAGCAAAAATACTACTTTAAATGTAGAAGTGTAGAGGAAAAACACAAAGTAGTTCTTCATAAAAGCTGTTAATCTAAGAAAATATGATAACAGCTTTGAAACATTTATTTAGATAGATGAGAGATACTTCAAGGTTCAGACTCCATATATATACATATATATTATTTTTACAGTTTTATTTTTCTGTACGGATTTGCTTAGTAATCACTGAATTTCTGGGCCACATTAGGTAATGAAGAGCCTCTGTAAGTAGTTTATATTGTCTAGAACCAAGGCATGCTGCAAACCCAGTCTGGAGCAAAATGGGAAATAACATCTTTTTAAAGACCCACTTAGAAGTTCTGATCCAGGAGGTTAAGATGGTTTCTTTTTCCGGTAGCAGGGCTCAGGCATACCTGGCTGTTAGGCCAACATTCACAAGGATAGCCAAGAAAACAGGGTACAGACCCCCAAAACAAGTCCAACCAATCCACCCCATGTTATGGCACATGTTATGGCAGTTTAAATCACCTGTATTCGATGGTAAACTTATAAAACCCTTGTAAGATAACACCTGCTGTCAAAAATGGGATCACTGCATTGTTACACCAGCGGCTACACGAGCCTGGGTGTCATTTACCACTCGGTGAAGAAGGCGGCTATTAGGCCATAGAGAGCAGCGGTACGTCCAATATATGTTGATCCATGTTCAGGTCGATTCCTTTCTGTTTCTAAAAGTTAATTTTTCTGGTTATGATATCAAACATTTGTTTTTCCTTGTCAGTATCATCTGGCTCAGGATTTTTCCATCTTGTGTCTTACGTCCTGCCACCCGCAGTGCGCCCTCCTTCCTCCGCAGCCACCAAGGCTCCCTGCAGCCTGCAACCGTTGCTCAGCTCGTCTGGCCCAGCCCATTTTACTGGAAATTGGAGAAAAGGTAATTTTTTGGGGCCCCATGCTAAATAATAGAATATTATAATGTTTGTTTTTACCCCCGAAGGCATCTGCTAATTTTTTAAAAATAATAGACAAAATTATTATAATTGCATGTAAAGCTTATAGTTAGTGCTGGCTTCTTGGTTATTTTCCTTTACTAAATATGGCAATTTCAAATATAATAAAGACATTTTGTGCTTACCTTTCACATAAAAAGTAAAAAAAAAAAACCTGGTAAATATTACTATACTCAAAGATTATAGGGTTATCATATCCTTGACCTTTCAGACCAAAGTAAACCTCAAACGTTTTAATTGGTATTACTATGAGGGTGAATTAAGAAATTAAACATTTTAATCTAAAATAAACCCAATGGGATCTCATAACGTCAGACTTATCACCAAATGCTGACCTCAGAATGAAATTTTATAAATTATTTCTTTGGTTCTGAAAACAATCTTCAGTTTAATTTGGCAGAGGTATATTAGATAAATGTTTTCTCCTTAAAATTTTCTGATGTTTATGCTATGTTTACAATTACGTATTGACTGTGAAAGATGCTCTCACACAGAATTACCCTAAATTTGAAGATTGGATCGCACATACACTTGACATTTACGAAGTTAATGTGTTCAACATTTTTGGTGAAATGCTAAGTTTTAAAAAAATCAGGACGCACATATACTTCACATTTACAAAGTAATTGTGTTAAACATTTTTGGTTAAATGGTAAGTTTAAAAAAATCAGCTACCATTAATGAATGCTAATGTTAATGAAGGGTCCTCAGATAATTCTAATATCAAGAGATTAAAATAATATCAAGAGATTAAAATAACACAACATTATAGGCTTTCAAAATAATGTGGAAAAGTTGTGCACATTTTGTATCCAAAGATGATAAATCAATGTGGGATGATATAACTTTAAATAATATCAATTCTGTGGATACTTATATCAGACAAAATAGACTTTAAAACAAAAGCTATAATAAGGGATGAAGAAGGACATTCCATAAGAATAAAGGGATCAATTTAACAAGAGGATATAACCCTTATAAACATTTACAAATTCAACATAGGAGGACATACAAGGAGAGATTGACAGTAATAAAGTCATAGTAGGGAATTTTAACACCCCATTGACATCAATGGATAGATCTTTCAGGATAAAATTAACAAGGAAACAGTGGCCTTAAATGACACACTAGACCTGATTAATTTAATTGATAACTTCAGAGATTTTACCCCAAAGTAGCAGAATAAACATCTTCAAGTCACATAGGACATGATCCAGCTAGCCCATTGCTTTTTCTTCTCCTTATAGTACTTCTCTGAAAAATAACAACTTCTAAGAGATATTTTTCATCCTGTGAAGCACCATGAACCCTTACTCTGTTCCACCAATTTTCTTACCCACAGTAATTCCTCCATCCTCACTGAGACCTTCACCCTCGGTGTTGAGTAATGAATTTATTACCCTCCGATCATTATCCTCTACAAATGAAAAGATGAACTAATGACCACCACCTGTATATCTGTGTAGACGTAAAAGATTAAGGAGCCAAACCACCTGTAAGTTTACCTCAGTTCCCTCCTTAACCACCACCAAAAGACTGTTAAGAGAAAATTTTAGGGCTCTATGCCAACAAAGAAATGGCGATGAGAAGACAAGAGCTGATATGTGCAGCTCTAGAAGAGGCAAGAGATGTCATCAAATTTTTGGAAGATGGATATTTGATGAACAAGTGGCAAAAATGACTTAGTAGAACAAAGAAAAGTGCCTGTGAGTAATTCAACTAAGTACAGTAGTACCTTGGTACTTTCTCTCAATTCGTTCTGGAACTCTCATGAGTGCTGAAACTGACAGTACCAAACAATGAAGCCTTTTCTCTGTCAGGGTGGCATTGTGACTCATACAAGTTCCAGCAAATGTCACGAGTCCTGAGCAAGCACTGAGTGCTGAAACATTTTTTTCTCATCAAAACGTGACGAGTACAGGTTTTGGTGAGTTCTGAAGCTAAGGAGTACTGAGGTATGACCATAATTAGATCTGTAATAAGCCCTGGAAAGATAAGAATTAAACCAGGGAGTTCAGAAGGCAAGGGTGCTGATGAAGCTGAAAAGTTAAGGAGTGACTGAAAGTGTATCAAATTTCTAAAGAGCATTTCCCTTTTTTCATGAAGCCATGCAAGTGAGTACCCTATATCCATCCTAGTAAAAGACTAAAGAGTTCACTCTGGAGAGGTTAAACCAGAAGAATTTTGGATCAAAGCGTCCATGCTAGAAAAGAAATTTGTCTAAAAATCTGTATAGGGCATATGTACTAAGTAACCAGAGCTTCTTTTCTTTTAGTCTCTAAGAACTCTGAATGCCAAGTTTATAACATCCAGAAAGGACATAGAAAAATTTCTCTGGAAAGTGCTAATCCAAGAAAAACACAAAACAAAACAAAGACACTGATAACTGATTATCCTCCAACAAAAAAGGAATTAATACAAATAATGAAAAATTTTAAAGAACCACAAAGACCCTGAATAGTCACATCTATCTTAAGAAGAACAAAGTGGAAGATTATCATGCTACCTGATATCGAACTATATTACAAGGATATAGTAATTAAACCAGCACAGTACAGACATAAAAACAGACACATCGATTAATGGAATAGAATGGAGAGTTTTCTGAAAGGACATACAGGTGACCAGTAGACATCAAAAGATGCTCAACATTACTAATCATCAGAGAAATGCAAATTAAAACTACACCTATATGGTCAATTGATGTATATGACAAATGAGGCAAAAACATACAATGAGGAAAGACAGTCTATTCAGTAAGTAGTGTTTGAAAACTGAACAGCTACCTGCAAAAAAAAAAAAAAAAACCCTAAACCACCTTTTTGCATCATATACAAGAATAAATTCAAAATGGATTAAGGACTTAAATGTAAGACCTGAAACCATAAAACTCCTGGAAGAAAACATAGGCAGCAAACTCTGTGACATTTTTCTTAGCAATATTTTTTCTGATATATCTCCTTGGGTAAGGAAAACAAAAGAAAAAACAGATGCGACTACATCAAATGAAAAAGTTTTCATACAGCAAAGACAACCTACTGAATTCAACAAAATAAAAGAAAACCTACTGAATGGAAGAAAATATTCACCAATGAAACATCTTATAAGGGTTTCATATCCAAAATGTATAAAGAAATCATACAATGCCAAAAACAAATAATTTAATTAAAAAATGGACAGTTTTCTGAAAGGACATACAGGTGATCAATAGACATCAAAAGATGCTCAACATCACTAATCATCAGAGAAATGCAAATTAAAACTACAATGACATATCACCTGTAAGAATGTCTCATGCCTGTCAGAATGTCTGCCATTAATTTTGTATTGGTGAGGATGTGGAGAAAAGGGAACCTTTGTGCACTGTTGGTAGGATTGAAATTGGTGCAACCACTATGGCAAACAGTATGGAGTTTCCTCAAGAAATTAAAACTAGAACTACCTTATGACCCAGCAATTCCACTTCAGGGTATTTATCTGAAGAAATCCAAAACACTAATTTGAAAAGATATATGCTTCCCTATGTTTAGTGCAGCATTATTTACAATAGGCAAGATATGGAAGTAACCTAAGTGTCCATCAACAGACAATTGGATATCCAAGAAGTGGTCCATATATACAACAGAATAATAGTCGACCATTTCCCACTCATTGGATGGATCGAGAGGTATTTTGCTAAGTGAAGTGAGTCAGTCAGAAAAAGATAAATACCATATGATTTCATTTACATGTGGAATCTAAAAAAAATAAACAAAATAGAAACAGACTCATAGATACAAAGAACAAACTGATGGTGTCCAGATGGGTGGAATATTGTGTGGCTAGTTGGAAAAGGTGAAGGAATTAAGAAGAACAAATTGGTAGTTACAAAACAGTCATGAGGATGTAAAGTATGGCATAGGTAATACAGTCAGTAATATTGTAATAACTATGTATGGTACCAGGTGGGCACTAGACTTATTGGTGGGATCACTTTGTAGATTATATAAATGTGTAACCATGAAGCTGTATACCTGAAACTAACATAATTTTCCATGTCAATTGTAATTAAAAAATAAACAAATTAAAAAAATTAATAATGCATTTTACCATTTCTGTAAAATGCCATTGGGATTTTGCCAGGTGTTATACTGAATCTATATATTGCTTTGGGTGGTATTGTCATCTTAACATCAACAATATTAAATATGTATTCATAGACACCTGCTTTTGCTATTTTACAGAAATGTAATTATTATAACTTCTTGAGCAATTGACCCTTTTATTTATATATAATGTCCACCTTTGTCTCTTATACTAATTTCTGACAAAGTCTACAGATATAGCCACTAATGTCTATTAGTATACCATTTGCATGGAATATTTTTCATCTCTTCAATGGCATACAGAAACTGCTATTATACAGCCTCACCTTTCTGCTTTATGTTATCATAAAAATTATCTTTATATATTGTTGTTCAGTAGCCTATATTTACAAATATTATTTTATGTATTCATCTTTGAAATCATTAAAGAAACGAAAGGAGAACTGTAAGCCAAAATCACTATAATCCTGGCTGTTGCATTTACGTATGTGGTTATCTCTACTGGCATTCTTTCTTTCTTCATATGGCCTTGAGTTACTGCCTAGTGTCCTTTCATTTCAGTCTGAAGGAGTCCCTTTAACATTTCTTATTGGGCTGATTTCATAGCAATAATCTCCTAGTTTTTGTTTATCTAGAAATGTCTTCATTCCTCCTTCATTTTTGAATATTAGTTTTGCCAGATATAGAATTATTAGTTAATAGTTTGTTTTCCCTTTCAACATTTCAAATGTTGTCCCACTGCTTTCTGGTTTCCACAGTTTCTGATGTCAAATAGGCTGTTAATCTTGTAGAGGAGCCCTTGTACGTGCTAGATCACTTTTTTCTTGTTGCTTGGTCAGTCTTTCTTTGACATTTGACAGTTTTATTACACTGTGTCCTGGTGTGAATTTCTTTATTTTACTTGTAGTTTGTTGAGCTTGTTATATGTGTAGATTCATGTCTTTGGTCAAATTTGGGATGTTTGCAGCTGTTATTTTTTCAAATATTCTTTCTGTTCCATTTTCTCTTTTCTTCTGTGACTCCCACGATGATGTGATACATGTGTCCCATGAGTTTCTTTGACTCTGGGTTTTTTATTATTTTTCCTTTCTGCTCCACAGACTAGATCATTTTAGTTGTCCTAACTTCAAGTTTGCTGATTGTTTTTCCTGCCTGTTCAAGCACGCCCTTGAACCTCTCTAGCAAATTTTTAATTATAGCTACTTACTTTTCTAGTTCCAGAATTCCCATTTGGTTACTTTAATAATTTCTGTCTCTGTGCTGATATTCTCTATTTATTAATATATCATTCTCCTTCTTTTCTACAGTTTTTTTTTTTTTGCCCATGGTTTTCTCTGAGCTCTTTGAGTATATGTAAGACAGTTGATTTAAAGTCTTTGCCTACTAGGTTTGATGTCTGAACTTCCTCAAGTATGTTTTCTTATACATTTTCCCTGTGAATGGGTCACAGTTTCCTGTTTATTTGTATACCTTGTGCTGTTTTTGTCACAGAACTGGACATTTTGACTATAATAATTATGGGAATCATAATCACTCCCCCCTCTCTAGAGTTTGCTGCTGTTCCTTGTTGAGGGCTATAACCACCCATTTGTTTAATGAGTTTCCAATACAATTTTTGCAAAGACTGTACTTCTTATTTATAGTGGTCACCTAAGGCTTTGTTGCATTATTTCAGTAGTCAGCCAGTAACCGCACAGAAATTTCATTACATGCCTCAAACCAAAAAGAAAAAAAAATTCAAACTCTCATTTTTTGCAGATTGGCTCTGAGCAGAGGCAGTCCTTCAATGCTTGGACAGGCCATCTCTAGTTCTTCCCTAGCTTTCACTTCCTGCTTCTGCAGACCCTAGCATAAGCCAGAGGTGCAATCAGGTCTTTTATGAGCGTGCATCAAGTTCTGAACAGGCACATTGGAAAACCTATTTTTGCCTCACTCTGTAGAATTTCATTGTATGTATATACCATATTTTATTTTCCATTCATTAGTTAATAAGCATTTGGATTGTAGTGTTTTTGACTGATAGGAATAATACTGGTATGACATTGTAGACTATTTCTACATTATACATATCTATGTTATATATATAATGTATATATAATATATATATTATTAATGTAGCTGTATAAATGTAACTACTCCTTGACTGTCAAGGAGTTGAAATTACATTTGGCCCTTTGAAGGCAACCACGAGGCTGATGTGGTCCCTGGTGAAAATCAGTCTGACACCCCTGCACTAGTGTGTATATATTGATACACTAGTGTGTGTATATATATATACTGTATATATATCATATATATGATCTTTCCATGTATTTATATGATCTGACCATATGCATATGTGTATGTGTGTATATATGTATGTGTGTGTATATATAAATAAATAAATGGTCCGTCCAGAAGTACTATGTAATATGAAAAATAGAGATATTTATTGAAGAAGGTACAAAATACAAGAAACATTGTACATAGGACAATGATGCCTCAGTCCCCTTCAAAGTAAGCACCTTGGGACTCCCAGTCTTCCAGCTGCCCCATTCTCCCAGTCTCCATCAGTTGCTCCATTGTATTTTCCTGAATCTCACTGATGGTCTCAAGTCTCTTTGCTTTCAAAGGTGATTTTAGTTTTGGGAAAAGCCAGAAGTCACTGGGCACCAAATCTGGGCTGTATGAAGGCTGAGTCACCTGGGTGATTTGATGTTCTGCCAGAAATCTCTGCATGAGGTGTGATGCATGAGTGGGCACATTGTTGTTTTGAAGCTGCCAGTCACCAGTTGCCCATAGCCATGATCTTCTCAATCATCCAAATAGTTGCCTCAGAGGAATGTTCAAGCTTAACATAAAATCTGATGCAGATTCATTGCTCTACTCACTCAGTCATTTTGAATGTGATGGCCACATAATACACATGCTCACTTAATGGTGTCTACCACCCCCACTGATTACTAGAGTGAAGTCGCCATTGTTCACACATGCACATTCCAGTCCACTCTCCTTGGCTGCCAGTTTACATGATGTTGCGCAAACTATTCTCATTAAATTAACAATGGCTGGACTTTTTCTGGACAGACCTTGTATATATAGGTGACTATACTTGTATAAAGTATATTATATACATACTATATATAAATACCACATACTAAATGTATACACTAGAATATATACTACATGTGCAATGCACTATTTTTACTGTAACTTATTGTTATATATTTTAGATTTATTAATATTGATAAATATGTAACTTTGTTCAGTGTTTTTTCAGAATGTGAGTTGCAAACCATTAAGTAGCTCACAGTATCAATGAGTATGTCATGAACTACTTTAGGAAAAAATAGAATAACATAGAAAAGAGGATGCATCACATGTACTCAATTTAAATATAATTTTGTGAGAGTTCTCAATACGTGTATGAGTATCTATATATTGAGTCATGGAGTAAACTATTTCTGACTGTAGGTCACTTGAAAATCAGAGCTGAACTTTGTCAATTTAACTACTGTATCCTATTTGATTATATAACAAAGTTTAGGTAGCATTTTTTTCTGTTGGTATTTTAATTGTTTCCACTGTTTTACTCTACAAACAATACTGCAAAATACTGTTAAACATGTGTCCTTGTGCACACATGCAAGAGTTTCTCTATAGTTACAAGTGGAATTGCCAGAGTACATGTGTCTTCAAATCTGTTGGATATTGCTAAATTCCTCTCAATTGTGAAGTTTTCTCTAATAGTGTGTTAGTTTAAATCATTCCATATCTTTGACATTGGGCATTAAAAATGTCAGTCTGATGGGTATAAAATAGCAGGTTATTGTTGTTTTAAATTTAGTTCCCCTAAATATTAGTGAAGTTGAATGTACTTTCTTATGATTATTAAATACCTGGGTTTCCTCTTTTATGAATTGCCTAATTTTCTATTGGACAGTCTTTAACTCATTAATTTGCCATTTGATATACAAATCTGGATTCTAATCCTGTTAACTGGTGTAGATTGCAAACATCTTCACCTAGCCTGTGCCTTGCATTTCAGTTTAACATGTTCTTTGATAAGCAAATTTCTTTCATTCATTCATTCATTCATTTATTTATTTATATTTATTTATCTTTAGAGGGGAAGGGAAGGAGAGAGGGAGAGAAATATCAATGTATGGTTGCCTCTCGTGCATCCCCCGCTGGGAACTGGCCTGCAACCCAGGCATGTGCCCTGACTGGGAATCGAACTGCGATCATTTGGTTCGCAGGCCCGCCCTCAATCCACTGAGCTACACCAGCCAGGGCCTCATTTTAATGCATAAAATCTATTCAGCTTTTTCTCTGTAGTTTGTACTCTATACCAATTTTTTTCTTATTTAAGAAATAAGAACAATAAACTACCCTGGATGAAGAGCTCAGTTGGTTATGTTACGGAAAAACAGACTCTTACACGGAAAAACGAACTCTTACACGGTATGGGGTGACAGAGTAAGCCTTTATTACACGCGTGGGCCCAGAGGAGACAGCTTCCAAATTCTGGGCACTGAGGAGGGGTCAGGTGGGTGGTTAAATACCTTCGCAACAAAGTGGGGAGGGGAGAGATCTCGTGATACAAGCAGGAGATACGTAATTGTGAAAGCCAAGTACAT
>PVKM010002600.1:5632-63634 GCA_004027735.1 Carollia perspicillata | reverse complement strand
AATGAACTGTTGTGCATTTACTAAAAATGCACTCTTTCTCCTAGTCATCTACAACTACTGCCTTTCACCTCCAAACTGGAAGAGCACAAAGCATCTACCTGGAGTCAACATACTGAGTTCTCAAAGCAAACAGATTTCAGCACAAATGAAAACCCAGGAAAACAAAAGAGAATATGCCTTCAAGAGAGACGAACGAAGGACCATTTCCTTTAATTTTGCACTCCAGGATCATTTTGTGACCATGTTATGAGTCTGCAGCACAGAGTCCCACACAGAAAACATGGTACTGTAAATTTACACAGTACCATGTGTAAATTTCCAACCATAATATTAAAATTTTATTTTTCAATAAATGTTCCTGAATTATTCATAATTATGATAGAAGGAACAGGAAGCTGGATGCATACAACAAAATAAAAGGTAGCTATAGTTCTATCTCACAGTTAGAAGCTGGTTAACACCAATTAAGCCCAAATTTAGTATATAAAGATGGGAATAATTGGAGAGAGGAGGCAAAAACAAAAATCTTCTAGATTCTCCCTGGAAAATGAGAATAGTTCACCTCCAGTATCAGCCGTGACCCAGTTGCCATTCTGCTGGAATAACTGTTAAATGAATTCTGGAAGGTCATTAACTATCAGAAATTGCATCCAATGTTCTAACTCAGATGCTGGCATCATTGAATTGATGGTTTTCAAAGATTCCAATGGCACTTTTTATTTTTTGCTTATGCAGCTAGTTTTGATCATAGCCAGGCTATTCCAAGCACTTACAAAGGTTCTTCCCCTTCCCAAGATAAATTTCCCCACAACAACCTTGAAAATCTTGTAATGGATGATTCATGATAGTGCAGGCAAGGGCCCAAATATAATCATATGTCAGTGTTAAAATTACTTCAGTCAAGAGGATAAAAACATTAGAAGGTTTACCTCCTTCCCAGCCTCAGCTGCCATCCATTGTTTGCTGACAGGATTATTATGCTGCTGCTTGGTCAGTGCATTAACCAAAATTGTTGCTTTCAGGAAGCATAGCAGTGGATATAAAAACACAGCTACAAGATAGCAGGGCCACCGTGAACAATTTATAGTTGAGTAGGGAGCTCTCAAAGCTGGTGTTATGGTCATCTCAGAAACGCATTAATGACCTCATCTTTGAGGAGCAATATTCCCGATGTTCTTTTTTGTTTCTAGATCTATATTCTCCTTTTCCAGGAAAAGGAGGTCATTTCTCTGTCTAATCAGAGAGTGAGAGAGAGAGAGAAAAAAATACTGCCTGCCACTCACAACTAAGCCTCTTAGTGGCTAAGCCTCCCGTACATTGGTAGGCTGCACAAGACCATAAGCTGCTGTGCCCGACCGCCACAACCATGTACATCTATTGATCTCTTATTGTTAGTCACCAGGACTCCAAAAGCAAACAGCATTGAGCACTCATAATCTAATGTGTCTCTTTGCTATAACAGAGGTGTGCTGCTCTGTGATTTCAGAGGGAGTGAGTGAGTGATTGTTCTCAGTGGACAAGAGGGAAATATCATAGAGGAGGGGACATTTGAGCTAGATCTTGGAGCATTAGGATTTCATAGTATGAGGAGGGCTATACCAAGTGAAAGAAACAGATTGAGAAAATATCAATCCTAAAAAAGAATAGACTATAGAGTATGTAATGTATATATGAGTCACTTTGCATTTTCTGAAGATAGCTATGGCAATTTCTCTCATTCTGCAAGCTCTTCTTATAACAGGACTTTGGTGCTGTTATAAGAAGACCTCCCATTGAGAAGATGGGAGTCTATTTTCCCTTGCCTTGAGTCTGGGTGTTTTGAGGTTGTGGTGGAAGTGACACTGTGGGACAGGGTGTAAAAGCTGATAGGGATTCTTCCTGGTTCTATTGGGACACTCCCCTTTGGAACTCTGAGCCCAGGTAAGTGGTCCGACTTCCCCCAGGCTTCCATGTTATGAAGGAAGCCCAAGCTAGTCCATGTGGAGAGATCAGAGAGGCCCTAAAACTACCAAGAGAGTAAGATGCCTAGTCTACTCACAACAGCTCTTCCAGCTCCAGCCAACCTCTGCCTACAAGTGTTGTGCCTCAGATACCTGAGTCAGAAGTGCTTAGTTGAGCCTTTCCCAAATTCCTGGCTCACAGAATCTGTGAGAGTTAATGCAGTGATAATTATTCCTTTAAACAGTTAAGTTTTGGGGGTGATTTGTTACTCAGCAATTAATTAGAATTTTAAGTAATCTATTAATAAAATGAGAAAAGGCAGTCTACTTGAGGCCTAAAGAATATTTGGATTCCCTTCTACATGGGGTGGGAAACAATACATCAAGGTTTTTAATCTGAAGAATGACATGATCTGATTTATGGTTTAGAAAAGAAATTCAAGAGACATTAGGCAAGATAAATTGGAGTAGCGAGTCACTGAAGACAAGAAGAATGCTTACAGGAATTCTCCAAGTTTAATTGCACATAAAAATCACTTGAGATGCCAGATAAAATTTTAAATCCCTCGATGTATCCCAAGAATAAAGGATAGGTAATGGGGAATTGTTCCAAGATGCCTTTGGTAGAGAAAAGAAAAGTACCTTTGCAGTGCCCTTGCTGTATGCCAGGCACTCGACACCAGCAGAGTGGCTGAGACCACAGGCTCACCGCAAGAGGGCTTGCTTTTGAGTCCTCACTCCCTCATTTCCCAGTTGTGTCATTCTGGGGAAATTGCTCGGCTTCTCTGAACCTGTTTCCCTACCTGTAAAATATGGGTATTGTAACAGGGTGCAGCCAAGAGGGGAGCCCCAAATAGGGATTTGTGATAGGGTACAGAAGAGCTTGGAGATAATTGGCTCCATACCACAGGGCCACACCTGCCCAGAATGCGGGCAGCTGTGCCCAACTGTGGGAGGAGCCGGAAAAGGGGCTGCAGAGGAAGATTGGCGCTGGGATTTAAATGGAGGCATGGCAGTGATTGGGGGTCTCTCTTTTGGGGACCATGCATCTGTTTAGGACTACGCAGCTTGGGTGAGAGCCAGGACCACGAGGCTTTGGAAGTGCTCCCTTTTGCCACGTGAAGGGTGCTAGGAGGACTTGGGTATTTGTGGAGAACTTTAGTTTGCATTATTTCAAATAAATAATAAGTTCCTTTCCTTTTCACTGATCTCTGTCATTGGGAGATGTCTTTCCAATTGGCAGCAGACAATCGAGCCCAGTAGGTGGTCCAGACTGTATTAGTATACCATCCTGAGGCGGGGGGACCCCTGTCATGTTCTGTAACAGTATAATTCTGCCTTCCTCATGACTTTACGTAGGTTTAATCCTTACATACAGTAATTTGTCAACAATAACATATTATTGCAAACGTTCTCAGAAGTGTTATTCCCACATGTTTCAACATTTTACCTCCTTTAATGAAATCCCTCCCATTCTGGTATCTACCTCTAAAACTTTATTAAGATGCCTTTTGAAACATTTGTAAGTGACCAACATTGCACCAAATTTCAGTAATTATTTCCTATTTCCATTTTGTTTGGCATCTCAGCAGACTGACTACACCTTCATGTAAACTGGCTTCCAGACTTCTGTGGCGCCCTGTGCTCCTGCTTCCTCGTTCTGACGGCTGCTCGCGTCTACCTTCTCGGCTGGGTTTGCTTCAGCGCCACCTCTAAACTTAGGGTTCTTCAGGGTTTGACCTTGGCCCTTCTCTTCTGGGTATATTAGCTTCCTAAATGGTCTCATTAACCCATGGCTTTAGATATTATGTATATTCTGATGACTCCCAATTTTTTGGCAAAATCTAAATAGAAACTCCAAATCAATCAATCCAAAGGCTGCTTGACCTTTCCTTGAATAGCCTGTAGGCACCTTAACTTCAACGTGTCCGAAATGGAATTCTTGACAGCTCCACCAGACTTCCTCTTCCTCTTATCCTTTCTCCCTCTATTAGCATGCAAGACAAATACCCTACCATTTATTCAGTCTTAAAACCTGGAATTTATCCTTTCTTTCTCTTTTACTTATTCTCTATCGAACCATACAAAAGTTTTATTTCAACTTTTTTTCATTTTTAATAAGAACATGCTCATTTATTAGTCTCAACTTACAAAATTTTTTATTGCAACAAACTGAAAATTCTGCAATAAATGTTTCTTGACTTGCATTCATGTTAAAGCAACCTTAAATATGTATTTATTCTTTTTAAAAAACAGCAACTTTGTCTTTTAGAGAACAGTCAGTCTACTCTGTAATAGACTATGTAAGAACTGTTTTTTTAATTATATTAAAAAACTATTTTTATTATATTTAAAAAATTTTTAAATTATATTTTATTGCTCCGTTTTTTTAAACTATATTTTGTTGATTATGCTATTACAGTTGTCCCAATGTTTTTTCTCCCCTTTATCTCTCTCCACCCTGCACCCGACCCCCAACCCTCCAGCATTTTGTCCTTCTTAGTTCCTGTCCATGGGTCATATATATATATTCTTTGGCTTCTCCATTTCCCATACTATTCTTAACCTCCTCCCCTTGTCCACCTTATTCCTACTAATTATGCTTCCTATTCCCTATACCTTTTACCCCCATTTCTCCCCTCCCCTTCTCCATTGATAACCTCCATGTGAATTGCATTTCTGTGATTCTGTTCCTATTCTAGTTGTTTGCTTAGATTTTTTTTTGTATTATTTTAAGTTTAGTTGTTGATAGTTGTGAGTTTGTTGTCATTTTACTGTTCATACTTTTTTATCTTCTTCTGCTTCTTAGATAAGTCCCTTAACATTTCCTGTAATAAGGGCTTGGTGATGATGAACTCCTTTAACTTGACCTTATCTGGGAAGCACTTTATCTGCCCTTCCATTCTAAATGATAACTTTGCTAGATAAATTAATCTTGGATATAGGTTCTTGCCTTTTTTGACTTTGAATACTTGTTTCCAGCCCCTTCTTGCCTGATTTTGAGAGATCAGCTGATAATCTGATGGGAACTCTTTTGTAGGTAACTCTCTCCTTTCCCCTCACTGCTTTTAAGATTCTCTCCTTATCTTTAATATTGGATAACTTAATGATGATGTGCCTTGGTGTGTTTCTTCTTGGATCCAATTTCTTTGGGACCCTCTGAGTTTCCTGGACTTCCTGGAAGTCTATTTCCTTCATCAGATTGGAGAAGTTTTCCTTCATCATTTGTTGAAATAAGTTCTCAATTTCTTGCTCTTCCTCTTCTCCTTCTGGCACCCCTATGATGTGGATGTTGGAATGTTTAAAGTTTTCCTGGAGGTTCCTACACTTCTCATTTTTAAAAATTCTTATTTCTTCATTCTGTTCTAGTTGGATGTTTATTTCTTCCTTTTGTTCCAAATCATTGATGTGAGTCCCAGTTTCCTTCCCGTCACTGTTGGTTTCCTGTATATTTTCCTTTATTTCACTTTGCATAGCCTTCATTTCTTCCTTCATTTTGTGACGGAAGTCATTTCTGTGAGCATCCTGATTACCAGTGTTTTGAACTCTGCATCTGATAGGTTGTCTATCTCCTTGTCACTTAGTTCTTTGTCTGGGGTTTTTTGTTTATTTGTTTTTTAAAGATGATACTAACAATCAAATTTACTGAATTACTATCATGTGTCAAGTTCCTATCATTTTTTAAATTTTTAATAGAATTTATTGATTATGCTATTACAGTTGCCTCTTTTGTTTCTCCCCTTTATTCCCCTCTACCCTGCACCCTCCTGCCACCATCATTCCCCCACCTTAGTTCATGTCCATAGGTCATACATATAAGTTCTTTGGCTTCTCCATTCCCTATATTATTCTTAACCTCCTCCTGTCTATTTGGTACCTACCATTTATGCTTCTTATTCCCTGTCCGTTTTCTCCCATCCTCCCTCTCCCCCTCCCCACTCATTACCCTCCATGTGATCTCTATTTCTGTGAATCTGTTCCTGTTCTAGTTGTTTGCTTAGTTTGTTTTTGTTTTTGTATCATGTTAGGTTCAGGTGTTGATAGTAGTGAGTTTGTTGTCATTTTACTGTTCATATTTTTTATCTTCTTCTGTTTCTTAGATAAGTCCCTTTAACATTTAATATAATAAGGGCTTGGTAATGATGAACTTTTTTAACTTGACCTTATCTGGGCAGCACTTTATCTGCCCTTCCATTCTAAATGATCGCTTTGGTGGACAGAGTGATCTTGGAAGTAGGTCCTTTACCATTCATAACCTCGATTACTTCTTTCCAGCCCCTTCTTGCCTGCAAAGTTTCTTTTGAGAAATCAACTGACAACCTTATGGGAATTCCTTTGTAGATAACAGTTTCATTTTCTCTTGCTGCTTTTAAGATTCTCTCCTTATCTTTCATCTTGGGTAGTATAATTTTGATGTACCTTGGTGTGTGCTTCCTTATGTCCAACTTTTTGGGGACTCTCTGAGCTTCCTGGACTTCCTGAAACTCTATTTCCTTTGCCAGATTAGGAAAGTTCTCCTTCATTATGTATTCAAATACCTGTTCAATTTCTTGTTCTTCCTCTTCTCCTTCTGTCACTCCTATGATTCGGATGATGGAACATTTAAAGATGTCCCGGAGATTCCTAAGCCTCTTCTCATTTTTTTGAATTCTTGTTTCTTCATTGTGTTCTGGTTGAATGTTCCTTCTGCTCCAAATGTTGAATGTTCTTCCTTCTGCTCCAAACTGTTGATTTGAGTCCCGGTTTCCTTCCCTTCACTGTTGGTTCTCTTTACTTCACTTTTCATAGCCTTCCCTTTTTCTTCTATTTTGCAACCATACTCAACCATTTCTGTGAGCATCCTGATTAGCAGTGTTTTGAACTCTGCCTCTGCTAGGTTGGCTATCTATTCATCACTTAGTCATATATTTTTTCTGGAGTTTTTTTCTGTTCTTTCATTTGGGCTATATTTCTTTGTCTTGGCACACACTGTTAGGTCATAAGGGGTGGAGCCTTCGGTATTTACCAGGGTGGGGCAACCCACACTGCTGCGTTGTGGTGCTATCTGTTGGAGAGGGGTCAGAGAGGGAACAATGCTGCTTGCTAAGCTCTTGTCCCACTTTTCATCATTTCCCTCACTTCCCACAAGTGGATTGTGCCCTTCCAGGTGCTGATTCCTGGATGGGTGCGTTTGTGTATATTCTAGGACCCCGTGAGTCTCTCCAATGGACTCTCCTGTGATACTGGGAGTTCCTCCCACTTTTGCAACCCACACAGGTTTTTACAGCCAGAGGTTTGTAGTCTTTAGTTTCCCATGCTGAAACCCTGGGTTTCCCAGTCCCACTCCCTAGTTATTCCTCCCAGCTTATCCAACATGAGAATGTGGGACCTCAAGTTCCACCAGCCCCTGCCTCACTCGCGCTATCCACAGCATTGCTGCCTGTCTTTTCTGCCTGGCTGTCCATCTCCACTCCTTCTACCAGTCTGGATGAATATTTCTTTAACTCCTTGGTTGGTAGAGTTCCATACAGTTTTATTTTCTAGCAGCTCTGGTTGTTTTCTTGTATTTAAATTGGTTGTTATCCTTCTTTTGGTTGTGCAAGGAAGTGAAGTGCTTCTACCTATGCCTCCATTTTGACCAGTACTCTTCTGTTTCAACTTTTTAAATGATTTGCATTTATCAACTTTTCTCCGTCCATACCACCACTACCCTAGTCCAAGCGCTTCTTGTCTAGCCTCCTGTTAGCTCCTAATTTTTAATGAATTCTTTTCTTTCCCCAATTCAATTTATTCATGACTGACGAGAAGTTGTAATTTTTTGTTTGAAATTAGGATTTGTATAACCCAATATTACCCTGGGTATCAGAATGCTGAAATCATATAATGCTAAACTTGAACAAGATTTACATATTATTTAATCTACATCCTACATTAATAAGGATAGTCTAGGTTATTCTGAAGTAATAAAAAAAAGTCTCAAATCTTACAGGCTTAAAGCAGCAAAGAATTCTTGCTTCTGAAACTGTGCAACCATGATGGGGTGGCTGGGGACTGTAATCTGAGTCATGCACTTTTTATGACTCGTCCTGATGAAGGAACCACTGTGGATTTGTGCCAGTCACCATGGATGAGGGAAAGAAAGCCATAGCTAAGCACACACAGATCCTTAACATTTTCCCAGAAGTGACATGTATCATGTTAAATCAGTTTCTTTGGCCAAAGCAAGTTACATGACCGCACCTAAATTGAAGCAGTGCAGGGCATTGCAATGTTCCCATGTACCTAAATGGAGAACTGAAAATATTCACTGACTACTAATGACTAATTCACTCTTACACTTTACAAAGGAAGAGATTGGGAACTAGAGATTATGTCACATGTCATGAAGCTGATTTATATCATAGCCAAAACTAAAGCTGGGTCTTGGATTCACTGTCCAGTGCTTTTTAAAAATAGTGAACCAGGAACTGCTTGTCCTCTACTTACAGTAGAATTAATTTAAGCGTCCTAATATTAATATTTTATTTACTTAGGTAATATAAAATCCTTGTATTGAAGGGTTTTGGTACCTCGGCAGTAAAATATAAAACAGACAAATTAGAGGTCTTGTTCTTTCAGTCTCACTCATGTTCTATCTAGCAAGATGCCTCGGTAACAAAGCACAAAATCTTTCTAACACAGCTGATTTTATTTTATGCTGGTGATTCTGAACACATTGTCTTAGAAGGTGTTAAAGAGATAAACCAAAAGAACTATGAATATATATATATATATATATACATATATATGTGTACACACACACACACGTGTGTGTGAAACTGTTTACTGAATCCTTTAGAAATATATTGACAAAAATGGCTTTAGTAAAAGAGGTTTATTTTACCCTGATATCGAGACGTCTACAGGTGGGTGGCTGCTGGTGTTGGTTCAGTAGCTCAGTGATATCAGAGCCTATGCTTCCCTTGGTCTTTTCTTATGGACCCAGAGTGTCTGTAACTGTTCTATGTATTATACTTATGATATAGTCTGGACAAAAAGGGATGGGTGAAGCCAGCTGTTACTACACCTTTTATTAGAGAATCAAAGCTTTCCCAGAATCAATACTCTGCTCCCCATTATCACAGACTACCACCGGGCCCCATTTGCCAGGACTGGGTTCACATGGACACCCTAGGGACAAGAGAGACTGGAAAAATTAAAAATAAAGTTACATTATGATTGGGCAAGCTTAAGATTGCCTTGAACAAAATAGGGCTCTGTCCGCAAGGCATGGCATGAGGGAAGAGGTGGTAGAAAACAACAGTGACTACCCTATTTATTGATTGATTTAAAGATAGTTTAAAATAATTTATCTATCATTGTTAAAGTTGATCTAGAAGTTATTTTGAATAAATAAGATATAGATTCACTACTGAATTCCTAGTGGCTATGCTATGTATCTTCTTAAATAATGAAATTCAAAATATGATAAAGCTACTACAGTCAGTTCCATTCTAATGTTTATTTTGAAAACACAAATTTATTCCAACAAAGATGAACTGTTTGAGCATAACACAGTTTCACATTTCCTTACCTGTGATTTTGTCCACTAGAAACACTTCGTAAGTGAAGAAAAGCGCCGAGCCACAAAGAGTACACAAAACTCAGGCATGTACGGCCCTCTGGGTTTCCAGCAACTTCGGTTTACTGCCCGTGGTCCTAGCCACACCCGTCCACTTCTGACACTGTACACGTCCATCATGTGATTTCAAATATCTCTTCTGTCACTTCGCTCAGAAGCTATGACCCGATGACTTCTATAAGATACCTTCAGTTGTTTTTTAAATTTTAACCTTTTAATTTTATTTTTTAAACTTCACTTCTTTTTCAAAGGAAAGTTTCATACTTATTGTAATATTTATGTATTTCTTAACTGTTTATCACACGTAAAACTGTGCTATTATTTTGTTTGTATCTGTTTTTTAATATGTGTATATGTTTTTAATCCTTACCCAGGGATATGTTTATTGATTTTTAGAGAGGGAAAGGGACAGAGGGAGAACAGTGATCAGTTGCCTCTTGTACATGCCTGGACCCACAGTCTAAGCGTGCGCCCTGACTGGGAGTCACACCCAGTGTTTCCGTGTGTAGTGTGATGCTGCAACAAAGTGAGGCCCTGGCCAGGGCTCTCTCTGTACTTAATTGGTCACCCAGGAAGTTTTCGAGTGCTGTGTCTCTAATCCCATATTTTTATAAGTCCTGTAGTTTTAATTGTACAATTTTGTAATAGTATTATGTCTAATAGTATATGTCTGTTAGTAACCAGTGAATACTCACATATTATATACACATGTGCATATATAATACTAAAATACAATTTAGACATTTTAAACATGAATCAAAAAAGCTAATTTTTCATCTTAGTGGTGAATGTCCCTTTAAAAAGCATTTATTAAATATAATTGGAAGGGCTCATTTTAAAAAGACTGTCAGTTGTTTTCAATAAAAGCAGTTCAATATGCCAAGCTATATATAGATGTTTTTATAGTAGATGAAAATTTGTCATTTATCTTTTAAGGCAATTATGTGAATTGTTTGCAGCCCACACATCCTGAGTTGGAAAAATGGTTTTCGTCTCTTTTTTTTCTCATGTTTAAACCTTGTCTAACAAGACTTAACCACGATTCAGAATGGGTAGCACAAAGCTGACTTTTGGCTGTCTCTTCACAGGAAAAAAGAACCTGTTTTCCTCCTCAGGGTCTTTCTTTTATTTAACGAGAACATACAAACCCCTCAGCACATCCCCAGAGCTTCTTACAGCCTCCCCTTGAGAAATCTCAATGAGTACAAGGAAAAACAACTCTAAAAAATTAATGAAAGGCCCATCACTATTTGTCTTTCTCTCTCCCAGTCCTTGCCCTCTGTCCTTTCTACTTTCTACATGTCTCTTCTCAGTTTCAGATATTTTTCCTCTTATTTTCCCAAGGTGAGCTGCCTTTTTTGTCACTCCTTTTGCAAAAGGGATGGGGAAAAGCTGGAACAGAAATCACATCCTGACAAGTTGCTAGTTTTCCTTCAGACCAGGACTCAGAAGGACGAGGCTGGGGCCATAATGGATATATTTCAGGCAGGGGCAACACCAGGAGAGGAGAAATCAAAAAGACTCCTGGCAGCCTCTTTGGATATTCCCTTTTCTTTCCGTGCCCGCAGACAGACCTCCCTCAAATTCATGTCTTTGTTTCCTCTGGAATGAGGAAAGGGGCTTTGGCGAGCATATTTTTAAGTAAATAGTGTGTTTGGGTGTTCATGACTCAGTGTGCACAGCGCGCGATCCTTAAAAATGATTCTGTATGCACTCTTGTGATATAAACGCAAATTCTCTTAGCCTCGCACTAACTCTGTGGTCACATATGAGTGACTAAAGGTCACACACGAGCCCACATCTGCCTCCAGGCAACAGACCTCAACACAGTGCCCTGAGCACACCTGTGCATCCCCATTGGCACACATGAAACCCATCGGCCACAGCTTACACTCTGGTGTACTTCACTTTCCCCCGGCCTCGCCTTTTTCTCTTTCCTTTTCCCCCAACCCCCTGCTCTCGCCCCACACAATGGGATTTTTGTTTGCCTCGGTAGCATGTGACGGCGCAGTCCCTGCTTTGCCTAGCTCTGTGTGGCAGGTCTCTCAGGTAACAGGTGGCAACTTCCCCTGTTGGATTCTAGGTATAAAAAAGGAATGACCTCATTGGGGTGGGGCTCTGGGACTCCGTACAGGTGGCAGTCACAGCCAGGTAATCCTGAAGTGAAGCTGTGTAGTTAGAAGGGAGCAGTTAAACTTGACACTCCGGTGGCTTTCACCCTCACCCTGAGGCACTGTAGCAACAACCAGCCAGACCCTGCAAAGCCTCTGAAGCTTATCTTTGCCTCAGATGGAGCCCGAAGAAGCCACTGGGAAAGAAAACGTGGGCACCAAGAAGAAGAACCTGACCTTCTTGAGGCCCCGGCTCTATATGCTGGAGAGAAGGAAAACAGACACTGTGGTTGAGAGCAGTGCTTCTGGGGACCACTCTGGCACCCTGAGGAGGAGCCAGTCTGACAGGACCGAATACAGCCAGAAACTACAAGGTAACCCACGAGAAATCAACTGTCCCAGGTTACTGCTTCCCAACTTTTCTTCCCCTACTCTTCCATTTGCAAAGAAAACACTTAAGGCAGAGGAGGAAATCGAATGTTACCTCCTCTCTAAGAGGAAAATAAGAAAAAAATAAAAATGAAAGTAGATGTAATTCACAAGTTATTAGAACAAGCTATTATTATATGCTTCAATATTTAAAGAGCCACTTCTGAGTTATTCATAAGATTATATTTTTTTCCTGATGAGAGTAATATTTTTTCTGCTATCTTACCCCGTCCTTTCCCCCTCCGCCACCCAATTTAAGAAATGGGAAGCACTAGAAAGCAAATGGCTTTGAAATCTACAAAAGAGAATTTGTCTCAATAGAGAGGTGTTAGATGTCACACCATGAGATCCACCTAGGTAACTGCACTGAACTGTGATTAAATAGGGTCATGAAACTATAATCATGTCTGTGAAAAATAAAACTGTTGTCAGCAGGATGGCATAACAGGATTTGTTGGAAATCACTTAGGTGTTCATTCCTTTAGAGTGAATCAAATAACATCCAAATACAGTAGTAGATGTTTAGCATGCTTAGATTGAATCACTTTTGAAGAAATAACTTCAGTTATTTTGTCATGGATATGAGATAATTTGACACAGCCATTGTAACACCTTCTCTGTTTCAGGCCTCGGATTTCTCTAACTCTTCCCATCTACTCTCTCTTTTTTTTTTCTCCCTTCCTCCTGAAGGTCACTTGTTCTAGAAAACTTTATTTTGAGATTGAAATTTTGCAGTGTTGTAAATAGCCACTGACGTCCCTGTTGTGCGATCCCCAAACCTGTCTCTGCCTCTTTGACCACATTTGTGTTTGAGTTTTCATAATCCCGCCAAAAGCATTGCTCTGGATTGAAAAACTACAACGAGGCTGGAATGACTGGCGGGACCAGCTCGTACTCAGCTGGTCTCTTTCATCAAACATATGTGTGAACTTAGTTATGCAAAGTAAATAAGTTAAATGAATTTTTAATTATATCTTTAAAGATTCTTCCCCTCAGTTAATACTTTTAAAAAATCCTGATGGCTCCGAATTAAAATGCAGAGTTAAGTCTTATTCTTAAATGATGCTTTTATAAATGGGGAAGGGGCATCATTTGATCTTTGAAATTGTTCTCAGGGCAATTGACATACTGGGAAGAATGCAAATTTTAAAGTCATCCGCATTGGTTTCTAATCCTATCGCTTCTGAGATTCAGTTTCTCCATCTGTGAAAATGGATATTGCTGCCACGTAGTGTTGTGAAGAGAATGAGCTTAGATAAGCACATGAAACACCTAGTGTATTGGCTGACACAAGGTATGTGCTCAATAAACAGTAGTTAGTTTTAGTTTTAGGAACCAAGACTAATGAGTACTACAATGGTAGAACAAGATTTGTCCTCTATTGATCTAAATTTCTTCTACTAATCTACTTCAACTATTTTCTGTCCTTTGATGAAGTGACCACATGTGGCAATTTAGGAAAAGCCCTTTGCTTTATCCCTAAGAACAGGTTTCTTCTGTCTGGTCTCACTGATCCAGCATCTTTTTGGTTCAGATATTCCATTCATAAAATAAAAAAATAGGAAATACTTTTTACTATTCACTTCCTAAACCTAACTAAAAAAGTAAGTCTGGGCCATAAAATACAGCTGACGGTTTTAAGTTACTCTGCAGGAAACCTCAGGCTTCTTGTGCACGCCTTTGGATTTGTGATTGTCCTGTGCTCCGAGGGATCCTGTCTTTGAAGGTGAAAGGAAAGACGCAGGCGTGAAGCCAGGATCTTAGAACTGCCTATGCTGGGGGAAAACCATCAGGGATTGTACAGGAGCACATCAGAGCTGTAGAAATAGATGGCCTTCTGATACGTGACATTTTAAAGATGTAACTCTTAATAAAATCTAAGTGTAATATCTGATGAGTAATAGAGCATTTAGCCCTGGCTGGTGTAGCTCAGTGGATTGAGCATGGGCCTGCGAACCAAACAACCGCGGTTCGATTCCCAGCCAGGGCACATGCCTGGGTTGCAGGCCAGTTCCCAGCAGGGGACACACAAGAGGCAACCACACATTGATATTTCTCTCCCTCTCTCTTTGCCTTCCCCTCTAAAGACAAATAAATAAAAATCTTAAAAAAAGAGAGAAGAAAAAAAAATAGAGCATTTAATAGATGCTTCCCTAACTGCTTTGGCAACAAGAGAAGACATTTCCTTGTTAATGTTCAAAACAATCAGTTCTGTGGATGTACACTTTGGTCCTACTATATCCACTATCAGGCAGATGAGTTCTAATCACCTTAAGAAGCTCTTTATTGTTGCAATGTCAAGAGTTTTTCCTCTGCCCACCTTACAACTGGTAGTTCCCTGAGAGGTGCTGAATAAAGACTGAGCTGGCTATAGCCCTCAGAAGGATTGCTGGAAGCCACTGTGAGGTCCCAGCACTCTTTCTAGCTCTTTTCGACATGGCACTTTTCTGCACGGCAGCCTCAAATTATTGAGTCCATTGTCAGTGCTATGTTACTATCTGAGCATTACAATTAGTTGCTCTAAGTCTCTCTAGAAGCAAGTTCTTTGGGTTCTGGGAAATATAAGATCTTTCTCCAGTGCCCCTGGGGTCACCCCTTAATTCTTACTATATACCTATTCAATTCAATTGCTGACAGACATCGTTTTGGTAGTGTGAATCTGAATTTCTATTTTTTGAAAAAGATGGTGCACTGTGTAAAACTATTTGATTAAATAATAGAAATGGTTGTAATAAGAATATCATAAAATCTTTATAGAAAATTGTAATTACATATACAACATATGTGATTGTGTGATTACACAACATATGTGAATATATGTGTAACCACATAGTCATTCCTACTAAGCCTCAAGTTGTACAATGATAGCCTGATGTTGGTGAAACTGGAAAAGTCAGCATTCACGCTGCCTGTCACTATCAGAACCAATAAGCAGAGACAAGGATTGACTCGTTATGGGCACTTTATTCAGATAGCCAGCAATCTGAGAAGACAGTGGGTTGTGTACTTCAAAAGACCATCTTATGTCTCGTCTGAAGCTGAACTTTTTTATAAGGAGAAAAAGAGTGTAGGTAGGGGATTAGAATTTGGGAAAAAAGTATGTAAGGGGTTCGGAATTTGGGGAAAATGGTTATTCAGCTAAAAGCTGCAGTCCTGTGATTTTCCTAGCATCCCTTTATCTGTTGACCGGTGATTCTGCATCTGTGTCCTGGTCAGCGCACGTTCCCTCCCTGGAGCACAGTGGCTCAGACACCATCTTGACCGCTTGCAGTCCTCCTGGGGCACAAAGGTAGGATTGCTTGTGGGTCTCCTGGAGTCTGGGTAGGTCCATGTATGCATTCCAATTCCAGGAACAATAGCTTTTTATATGCATTACTTACTAAGCCTGTCAACTATACAACTAAGCTAAAAAATCTTTTCAACTCTGGAGTTCCCTCATCATTAGTGGCTTCTTTATTTCTCCAACGGATTTGTTTAGTTAGTTTATTGAAAATGTTATATGGTAAGCAAAACCAAAATATATGCCAGGAATTACTACTACAAAATCATTATGAAAAAAAGTCTGACCTTTACTCTACAGGGACATAAAGTCTAGCTGAGAAAGATAAGAAGGGTAAACAAATGTAATAAAGTGACAGGATAGCAGTGGAGGGGAGATTAGTAAGTCCACAAAAGGACAGAACAGTTTATTCAGGGTTGAGTGGAAAAAGTGGTGAGAAAACATTCACAGATAATAAGGTGAGGATAAGGAAGAAGGGGCAGAATGGGGAAACAAGTGTGTTTTAACCTCTTGGTTGTCCTTATCTTTGTCTGAAATTATGTTGCTTGTTTCCTTGTTTATTGCCTATTACTAACTTCCATTTCTTCTCCCGTCTCTCATCTCCCCATTCCATAAAAGATACCCTATCCATCTTGCTAACTGTTCCATTTCTGTATTTAGAATCATCTGCAGTACACAGTAAGCACTGGGTAACTTCTAAATAGAGTGAATGACTGGAATGACCTGGTTTAGGCTGGAAATCAGTGTGAGCAAAGGCATCAAACCCTGAATGAAGAATCCCTGTGTTTTTATATGTGAGGATAGAGATGTCCATTAATAAAGATGATTTGCCAGTAAAAAGGAATATAGCAGAGATTAAAATGTACAGAATTGCCTACATAACAAATAATTCTTAGTGGAAGCTTACCTAATTCCTGACCTCCCTTTTATGGGAGTGGAACCTCCCTCTGTCCATTCTTCTCCTTCCATTTAGAATGTGAGTGCATTATTTTAGCTTCTAGCTAGCTCAACTACTAATTACCATTTTAATGGGAGCCAAAGGAAATGATCAAAGCAGGGGAAATTTAGTGGCTGAGCTGTTAAACTGCTTTTTTGAGGAAATGACTTTGTGTATGATCACATGTATGAATTCCACAATTGAAATTTGCCTGATTTAAACAGTTATGCACAAGTGTGTCTGTGTATATGCACATGATCTGATCTATGTATGTAGCTATAGATGTAGTTGTATGTATACTTCAGACATATTTCTGTAAAAATTAATACTTTTAATAAAAAGTCTATTAATTAATAATCAGCAGCCCTTTCTAAAAACCCTACATAAGTGATATTACTGACATTATAGATGCTATGGGGTGAATGTTTATGTCTCCCCCTCCCTGCCCCAGCTCATATATGGAAGCCTGATCCTGAGGGTGATGGTGTCAGGAAGTGGGGTCTTCGGGAGGTAATTAGGTCATGATGGTGGAGCGCTCGTGAATGGCATTGGTGCCCTCGTAAGGAGAGACATGAGGGAACTTGCTTCCTTTCCCTCTGCCATGTGAGGTGCCCTTACCAGACAGTGGATCTGCTGGCACCTTGACCTTGGACTTCCAAACCTCCAGAACTGTGAGAAACAAATGTTTGTTGTTTAAGCCACCCAGACAGTGGCCACACTAAGCCTCTGGTTAATTTTTTTGTCCAATGCCTATTTTTGCTTATTAAGTATCAGGTGAAAGACTGAGAGTGAATGGGTAAAATATCATCATTGTTGCTGATAATACAAGTCAAAAAATCACATCTCCAATGCATAATAGGTCTGTGGTGCTTTATTTTTTTTCGCAAAGGCTATCATATCATTCTCATTAAGAAATGATTGAATAGTTGTTTTATGAAAACCTGAAGTTTTCTTACCATCATGATCATAAGGAACCGCAGGACCACATGAACTTCATACAGAGTAACATATTTTACAGTGTAATATTAAGTGACTCAGATAAAAAGTTAGACATGTAAGATTATGGGACCACTTCGGTAAATTATGATTTCTAAGAAAGCATACTGATCAGTAAGTGAGCAGGAGGGGCTAACACCGGAAGATTTGGTGAGCTTTGTACAGGCCTAATGAAGGGCAGAACGAAATGGTTGTCCAGCCGTCTGTGCATGTTTCCATCCCGGTGCCACAAGGCCTCATTGTTCCTGTCTGTTCTTTCAGTATAAAGTCAGTCTGTCCCCTTTTTGTGTCTCCCGGCACCCTTCAGTGAAACGGGAAGGACTTGGGTCAGTAATGTGACACCAACACAGACGAAGTGTATTGCATAGTTTGAAGGGCAAATTTTTATAAACAGCAAGGCAATTTTAAAGCTAGTATTTTTGTCTCATCACATGCACAGAAACCAAAAAGAAGCATGATATTATACTTTCCTTCTCTTTTAGTAAAGGTATTTGCAGTTTTTTAAAAAGCCACATGAATCAAATAAAGTATAAGTCCCAGAAGTTGAGTTATTTCACTATGACCACATTGTGATAGGAAATTTTTCCCTATAAACATGATTAGAAATATACCTTAAAATAGTGACATCATTGGGAAAAAGATGGGAGGGAGAAAAGCACTCAGGGTACATTCATCTCTGTTTCTGTGGGAACAGGAAGGAAAAAATAGCTTCTTTTTACAGAATTACCTTTTCTTTCTTTTTTAAAAAAATCGTCACCTGAGGACATGTTTATTGATTTCAGAGAGTGGGGAAGAAGGGGGAGAGAGAGAATGGGAGTGGAACATTGATGTGGGAGAGAAACATCGATTGGTTGCCTTTCTCATGTACCCCACCTGGATGCTGAACTGGCAACCTACCCATGCGCCTGTCTGGGAATCAAACCCACAAACTTTCTAACTTTCTGTCTACGGGATGATGCTCCAACCAATTGAACTACACTGGGGAAGGACAGAATTACTTTTATTTGATGCCATACAATAACTTCAGTATTTTTGTGGGTATTGATTTCCTAGTGAAGGTGGGAGTTATTGCAAGAATTGCTAGGCCTATGAGCAAGATCTCTATTAGAACCAGACAAAATTTGGCTTGAGGTTGTGCTTTAAAGTGTTCCTCTGCCACTCCCTCTCCACCAGATAGGTTGGGAGTCCTTGGAGCCAAGGTTACCGAAAACCGGGGACCCATACCCTCATTCCTAGACTAAGTTCAGGGTATCTAGTATCATGGAATTTTCTGTCCAACAGGCTCCAAGGCCTCTAAGACCTCTTCCAAGTCCCATTTTTCCCAGGCGGACAGCAGTTGCTTTTTGAAGGTGTGTCTGGATATTGGTCACGCTGGGTTAACATCCTGCCTACCAGGCCCTCGAGGGTGGGAAAGAGTCAGGATACAGGCCTGAGGCCTGGGCAGGGGTGCATGGGCCCTGGGGCCTCCTGCCAGATTTTGAGGAACTTGTGAAATCTAAATTTGAACTTGGTTTTCCAGATTGTTTGAAGGCATGTATATGAAGACAGAAGGGAATGACATTTTATTTGACACCTTGCCAGCTTTATTTACAACTTTCAGTTATGTAGTCATGGTATGCTGGCCTCCATTGGTACACTCGAGGGAGGCTGCCTGCGGATGGTTTGGGCTGTAACCTGTGTTCAGGATGTTGCCCTTCTACACGAGGTTGTGGAAAGTGAGCGGGAAGGAAAGGGAAGGGAGAGACCGAGTGACCATCACCTGCTAGGTACTATTCTGGCCCTGGGGCTTTGCACATTGATATTTAATCCCAGTACCTTATCAGTTCTGGTTTTATAGTTGAGAAAATAGGTGAGTAGTGGAGAAAAGACTTTCCTTGTGCCCTCCTAGGATTGATAGCTGGGTCTATGAAATGAACTGACAATAGGCAGCTTAACAGGAGAAAAGGTACACAAGTGTATTAGTTTTTATTATTACATGCCTGGGGGCATCAGAGGACAGCAAAGTGAATACCTCAGAGTGCTGAGATGTGAGAGTTTAGATACCATCCTAACAAGGGAAGCGGGGAATGTAGGCCACTTAAGGGCGAGCACAGAATTTTAGGAAAGACGAACAGGCCTCTAGCAGAACTGATGGGAGTTACGGTTTGTGACGAAGTTGGTCTGGTTGTGCCGTTGACTTCTGTGTCCTCTCTTGTGACCAACGGTCAGTCCTTCTTGGCCGCTGAAAACCCAGGGAAGGGGACTCATGCCAGCCACTTTCCTCTCTCAAGGCCTGTCTCTACACAGAGGGAGGGGGGCAGGGGATGCGTCTCCCTGCAGCTGCTCTTTTTTGAGTGTCCTCAGCTCAAAATAATGAGCTCACCGAAGTGGCAGATTTGGGGATGGCATGTCCTGAACCCCTCAGGCGGTAGAACTTGGATTTAAACTCAGTTGCTGTAAACACTTGCAAAATAGAATGCATCCAATTCACTGACGTGGTAGGTGTTTTATCTTTGTGGTTTTAAGAAGTAAGAAGTCGAAGGAACCTAATGGTTGCAGCATGTTCTATAACGTGACGGCATTACTCCACCATTATAATAAAGCTTGGCCTGACTAATTTTTTACTTTGGAGTACATGTTTTTTGAATTACTGTAACATTTTCCTGACAGAGCATTGCTGTTTAACAATTCTGTGTGTGTGTGTGTGTGTGTGTGTGTGTGTGTTTCATTGTCCGAAAATAAAATTGCGAAGTTAAGTAAAACTGCTTCTATGGTAATGGCTTAATGAGGCCTATTTCCCACTTTGTTGGAATATCTTGATGCTATTTCTTTAATTTCATGTCTGTAAAACTTAATATATATCCCCAAACCAGAGAGCCCCATTCTACAGCAGTGGATGTGGGGTGGCGAGAGGCAGTGGAGGTGGTGTGAGCATGTGCAGGTGACAAGGATGGGATCATATGCTGGGAACAAGCGGCTCTTTATCGGGGCAGGGGATGTTTCAATGGAATTCTTTGGAGTCAGCCTGAATTGTGAGCCTTACATGCAGCAGGAAAAAAGAGTGTTATGAATAAAAGCCTTAGTCCCAGGTTGTTTTGAACAATTTCATTCTTGATTAATGAATGGCAGAATAAATGAATACTCTAAAATACCTGCACTGAGGCCTTGGATGGAGAAGGGAATCTTGTCTGTCTGACATCCAGCCCTTACTTAAAGAAGAACACTTAAAGGTCATGTCATCCTGCTACCATTCTAAGTACACTGAGTTAGTGCAGCCCTCACCGGAATTGTCTCTCTTGAATGCTTCTTAATGTTAGGTCTCCGGTGTCACTAGCAAAAGCTGTCACAGATTTCGGCTTCTGTCTGCTGTGAAATAGTTGAAGACATTGTTTGCCTCTCTTAGTGTCACCCAGTTTTTTCAAGGAAAAACTTTGGTTTTGAAACCAGAAAAGTTGGTGTTCATGCTGCCTGTCACTACCAGAACCAAGTAGTAAAGACAAGGATTGAATCTTTATGGGAGCTTTATTCAGATGGCTGGCTGTCTGAGAAGACAGCGGGTTATGAACCCTCAAAAAACCATCTGGACAGCTCCTTTTCAGCTGACTTTTTAAAAAAATTAAATTTATTTATCTTTAGAGGGAAAGGGATGGAGAGAGGGGGAGAAATATCAATGTTTGGTTGACTCTCGTGCGTCCCCTGCTGGGACCTGGCCTGCAACCCAGGCATGTGCCCTGACTGGGAATAGAACCACGATCTTTGGTTCACGGGCCCACGCTCAATCCACTGAGCTACACCAGCCAGGGCCCAGCTGACGTTTTTATAAGGAGAAGAAAGGGTAGGGAAAAGGATTTGAAAAAAGGTTAATTGGATAAGAATTGCAGCCCAGCAGAGATTTTTCTGGTACTTCTTTATCTGTTGATCAACAATTCTTTTTCTGAGCCACAGATGTTCTCTCCCTGGAACACAGTGTCTCAGACACCATCTCCATCAATTGCAGACCCCCTGGGGCACAAAGGTTGAATTGCTTACCACCTTCTGGAATCACATTGTCAAGCATTCCAGTTCCTGGAACAACAGCCTTCCACAGGCATTAAAAACTTAAGCCTATCAGCTAAGTCTGAAATCTTTAACTCTAGAATCCCCCTGTCAATTTCTGCTAAGAATTAGAACACATCCCCCTTCCACACAAAAACCAGCAGTTTACTGTATTTAGTTGTTTGTTGCTTGAAGTCAAATTTGTAACTAATGCCTGGACTTTATAATAGCTGTTTTCCCTGCCTTAAAGTTTCTTAAATCTCAGAGAGTATGGATTCTCACCTTTGCAGTTTCTGCTCATTCACCTGCTTGGCAAGGGCTTCCCTAACCATCCCACCTAGAGTGGTTGGGGAGGAAATATCCCCCTTTGTTCTCTAAGGTGCCATGGCTGCTACCTGTGAGTTGAACTGACAGAAGAAAAATTAACAAGAAAAAATGATATACACGTTATTTGATGTTAGTATTTTTACACGGCATGGAGGACTTGAAAGAAAGAAGTAAAAATCCTGAAGAAACAATTATATTTTTAAAGTTTATTTTATTGATTATTCTATTATAATTGTTCCATTTTTTCCCTCCACTTTATTCCCCTCCACCCTGCACACCTCCTCCTACTCACATTCCCTCCACCTTAGTTCATGTCCACAAGTCATACATATGAGTTCTTTGACTTCTCCATTTCCTGTACTATTCTTAATCTCCCCTTGTCTATTTGGTATTTACCATTTATGTTTCTTATCCCCTGTACTTTTTCCCCCTTCCTCCTCCTCCCCCTGCCCACTGATAATCCTCCATGTGACCTCCATTTCTGTGATTCTCTTCTCGTTCTAGTTGCTTGCTTAGTTTGTTTTAGTTTTAATTTTAGTTTTTAGGATAAGTTATTGATAGTTGTGAGTTTGTTATCATTTTATTGTTCGTACTTTTGATCTTCTTCTGTTTCTCATATAATTCCCTTTAGCACTTCATATATAATAAGGGCTTGGTGATGATGAACTCCTTTAACTTGACCTTGTCTTGGAAGCCCTTTACCTGCCCTCCCATTCTAAATGATAGCTTTGCTGGATAGAGTAATCTTGGATGTAGGTCCTTGCTTTTCATGACTTTGAATACCTCTTTCCAGCCCCTTCTTGCCTGCAAAATTTCTTTGGAGAAATCAGCTGACAGTCTTATGGGCATTCCTTTGCAGATGACTATCTCCTTTTTTTTTGCTGCTTTTAAGATTCTCTCTTTATCTTTAATCTTGGGTAATGTCATTATGATGTGCCTTCTTTGGGCCTAACTTCTTTGGGACTTTCTGAGCTTCCTGGGCTTCCTGGAAGTCTAGTTCCTTTGCCAGATTGGGGAACTTTTCCTTCATTATTTGGGCAAATAAGTGTTTAATTTCTTGCTTTTCCTCTTCTCCTTCTGGCAGACCTATGATTTGGATGTTGGGATATTTACAGTTGTCCTGGAGGTTCCTAAGCCTCTCCTCATTTTTTGGAATTCTTGTTTCTTCATTCTTCTCTGGTTGAATGTTTGTTTCTTCCTTCTGCTCCAAATTGTGATTTGAGTCCCAGTTTCCTTCCCATCACTGTTGGTTCCCTATATATTTTTCTCTTTTTCACTTCGCATAGCCTCCACTTTTTCCTCTATTTTGTGGCCATGCTCAGCCATTTCTGTGAGCATCCTGATTACCAGTGGTTTGAACTCTGCATTTGATAGGTTGGCTATCTCTTCATCACTTAGTTCTATTTTTGGAGTTTTGATAAACTGGAGAGCAAGACAGACCTTGAAACCCAGGGCTCCAGGGTTTCAAGAAGGGCTCCAGAGGAAAAGAAAGCTTTAAAACCTCCAGCTATAAAAACCTGTGGGGGTTGCAGCAGTGGGAGAAACTCCCAGACTCACAGGAGAGTTCACTGGAGCAGCCCACGGGATCCTAGAGCATACGCAAACCCACCTACCTGAGGAATCAGCAGCAGAAGGGCTCGATTTGCTTGTGCATTTTGAGGAAAGTGACTGAAAGCCAGCCCAGAGCTGAGTAAGCAGCATCGTTCCCTCTCTGAGCCCTCCCCCACATACAGCACCACAACACAGTGAAGTGGGTTGCACCGCCCTGGTGAACACCTAAGCCTTTGCCCCTTACAGCATAACAGGTGTGAGGAGATACAGAAATATTGCCCAAATAAAGAAACAATTAGACTCAGGGGCTTTGCACCATTTTAACACAGAGTGAGTGATAAATTGTAGAGATGTGATGAGACAAAATGTTGTTAAATTGCAGAAAAGTGAATAAGAAATTTAGGGGGGAACTCCAAGAAGATAAGGGCTATCTTAGTGAGGTTTACTTGTACAGACTCATCTTGATGTCAGCTCCCCATGTCCAGTGATACAAATGTTCTCCTCTTCCTGATACAGGGGTAACATCTTTCTCACAGGAAATTTTTATCTTGCTTTTAGATAGAAAGGATGAGGGCAGAGAGCCCTTCTTGAATCTGCTGTTTCTCAGTCTCTCTCAAAATAGTCAATAGGCCAAAGTATTATATTTTGGGATGTTATGTTCTGATCCCCTTTGAGGGGTCTTTATGCCACTTATTTTCTGAAATTGTGCTATTTTATTCTATTTTTTGCCTCTCTTGTCTATTCAAATGTAATTCTCCTTGGGATGGATGCATCTTGGAAAGAGGGTATGACTTGGGAGAGACTTATTTTTAGCGCTAAACAATGCCTGGTTCATAGTAGATGCCCAATCACTACACAACTCAATGACAAAATGATATTCATTGAAAAATTACAACTATATTGATCCTTGTGACTAGTATATTTATATTATATTAAAGGTGTATTTTCTTTTATATTCTGTCATTTCCATTTCCTCATGATTTAATTATAATCAACTCTGGGGTTAACTGATCTAAATTATTTTTTTGTAAAGAGGGAGAAAATATAAATAAATGAATTTAATTAAACAAGAAAACAGAAAGAATTTCTTGGCCAAACAATATGACATCTCAATTTTAATAAGTTTATTTAATCAGCATTTGCTAGGCATTCATATGTGTCAGTTATTGACTAGAACTTGAGAATATAAAAATAAATCAGAAGCAAACCCAGCCAATTGAATGAGACAGGAAGTGAACCAATAATTTTAGAAACATTGTAGGTACCTGATGTAAAGTTGTAGGTTGGATTCCTGGGTTGCAGATTCTTAGAAGGAGATGAGAATGCAGGAGTCACAAGAGGAGTCACATTAGGGAATATTCTTATGACTGGGGAAGAAAAAGGAAGGGCATCGGATTAGGGGGCAGAGGGAGAGGTTGCACTGTGATGTGGCCACAATGATTTAGCCAGTTCTAAATGATTTCTGAATCTAATGTGAATCTAAGGCTGGCTCTAATGTGATTTCTGAAGCTCCTTTAGAGTTGTCCCCAATGATCTGAAGGACCCGGGCCCTTATATCGCTGCTCAAGTTGCTGTATGGTTGCATCTTGGAAAGAAGGTATTAGTTGAGAGATGCTCATATCTGAGACAATTGCTAAAGAGACCCTGTCTGCTGGTAGTGCTCCCAGAAGCTGGGACAGTAAATCCTTTATTCTTGAAGGGGAACTGGTCAGCTCATCACTGTAGCCACCACATATTAGTGGTTATTATTATATTAGAGACAGAAAGCTATAAAGAATTATGATGAGAAAAAACTTAATTGTACCCCTAAAATGTCAAGACAGCTGAAATCTGAATCTTGAAATCCAATTAAAATTATTGAAATTTATTGGGGTGACATTGGATAATGAAATTATATAGGTTTCAAATGTACAATTATATAATACATCATCTGTATGTTGTATTGTGTGTTCATTACCCAAAGTCAAGTCTCCGTTCATAACCATTTATTTCCCCTTTATCTTCATCCACCTCCTCCCACTTCTTTTTCTTTTCGGCAATCATCATACTGTCATCTGTGTGTGTGAAGTTTTTTTTTTTTCTTTGTTTTTAGTTAGTTTGTTAGTTTGGTTGGTTGTTTTTTTTCTTAATCCCTTACCTTTTCCCCCAGCCCCCAAACTCCCTCTCCTCTGACAGCTGTCAGTCTCTTTCCTGTTCTATGAGTCTGTTTCTATTTTGTTTGTTAGTTTAAATTTTGTTCATTAGATTCCACATATAAGTGAAATCATATGGCATTTGTCTTTCCATGACTGGCTTTTTCACTTGGCATAATACTCTCTAGGTCCATCCAACGCTGTCACAAGTGTAAGATTTTCTTCTTGTTTATGCTCAAGCAGTATTCCATTGTGTAAATGTCCCACTTTTTTTAATCCACTCATCTACCGATGGACACTTGGGCTTTTTCCGTATTTTGTTCACTGCAGTGGACATAGGGGTGCTTATGTTCTTTTGATTTAGTGTTTTGGGTGTTTTCAGATATAGTCCCAGAAGTGTGATGGCTGGGTCTGAAGGTAATTCCATTTTTAATTTTTTAAGGAAACTCCATACTGTTTCCCACAGTGGCTGCACCAGTCTGCATTCTTAACAACAGTGCATGAGGGTTCCCTTTTCTCCACATCCTTACTAACATTTGTTGTTTGTTGATTTACTGATGACAGACACTTTGACAGGTATGAGGTAATATCTCATTGTGGTTTTAATTTGCATTTCCTTGATGATTAGTGACATCGAGCATCTTTTCATATGTCCATTGTCCATCTTTATGTCCTTGGAGAAGTGCATATTCAGGTCCTTTGCCCATTTTTCACTTTGCTTGTTTTGTTGTTGAGCTGTATAAGTTCTCTGTAAATTTTGGTTATTAACCCACTTAACAGATGTGTCATTGGTGAATATTTTATCCCATTCAGAGGGTTGTTTTTTCATTTTGTTGACGGTTTCCTTTGCTGTGCAAAAATTTTTTAGTTTGATGTAGTCCCATTTCTTTATTTTTCTTTTGTTTCCCTTGCTCAAGGAGATATATCAGAAAAAATATTGCTATGAAAAATGTCTGAGATTTTACTGTCTATGCTTTCTTTGAGAATTTATGGTCTTTAATCTTACATTTACATCTTTATTCCATTTTGAGTTCATTTCTTACGTATAGTGTAAGAAGGTGGTTTAGTTTTATTTTTTTGCACATATCTGTCTAATATTCCCAACACCATTTATTGAATGGACTGTCATTACCCCATTGTATGTTCTTACCTCCTTTGTCAATTAGTAATTGAAAATAAAGTTGTGGGTTCATTTCTGGGCTCTCTACTCTGTTCCACTCCTCCATATGACTGCTTTTATGCCAGTATAATGCTGTTTTGTTTGCTGTGACCTTGTAGTATAGTCTGATATCAGGCAGCATGATTCCTCCAACTTTGTTTTTTCTAAAGCTTGCTGTGGTTAGTTTGGATCTTTACTGATATAAAATTTTTTGGAATATTTTTCTACTTTTTTGAAATCTGCCACTGGTATCTTTACAGACACTACATTTGATCTATAGATTTCTTTGGGCAGTGTGAACATTTTAATGATGTTAACTCTTCCTATCCATGAACACAGTATATGTTTGCACTTATTTGTATCTCCTTCAGTTTCTTTTCTCAGTGTCTCATAATTTTCCAAGTACAGGTCTTTTACATCCTTGGTTAAATTTATTCCTATGTATTTTATTCATTCTGAAACAATTGTGAATGGGACTGTTTTCTTAGTTTTCCTTTCTGATAGATCATTATTGGTATATAGAAAATGCAACTGATTACTGGATATTTATTTTGTGTCCTGCTACTTTACTGAATTCATGCATCAGTTATAATAGCTTTTTAATGAAATCTTTAGGGTTCTCTATACACAGTATTATGTCATTTACAAAAAATGACAGTTTTACTTCTTTCTTTCCAGTTTGAGTGCCTTATATTTCTTCTTGTCTGATTGCTGTGGCTGGGTCTTCCAGTTCTAGTTCTTGCCTGTTGAGTATAATGTTTGCCGTGGGTTTGTCATATATGGCCTTTATCGTGCTGTGGTCTGTTCCCTCTATTTCCCACTTTTCTGATTGTTTCTTATCATAAATGAATTCTGGATTTTGTCAAATGTTTTATTCTTCATCTATTTATATGATCCTATGATTTTTATTCTTCATTTTGTTTATGTGGTATACCACATTAATTGATCTGTGGATATTGAACCAAAGTTGCATCCCAGGAATAAATCCCATTTGTTCATGGCACATGATCTTTTAACATGCCACTGAATTTGATTTGCTAATGGTTTTTCGAGGATTATGGCATCTATGTTCTTCATGGATATTGGCCTATAATTTTCATTTTTTTGTAGTGTTTCTGTCTGGTTTTGGAATCAGAGAAATTCAATCTTTATAAATAAACTTGGGAGGCTTCTCTCCTCTTAAATTTTTGGGAATAGTTTAAGAAGAATAAATGCTAATTCTTCTTAGAATATCTGGTAAAATTCACCTGTAAGGCCATCCAGTCCAGGACTTTTGTCTGTTGAGAGTTTCTTTTTTAATTATACTTTCAACCTAATTGGTAATAATCAGTTTGTTCAGATTTTTTGTTCCTTTTTGCTTCATTATTGGAATATTGTATGTTTGTGAAAATTTATACATTTTACCCATATTGTACAATTTGTTGGCAAATAGTTGTTTATAGGATTTTCTGAACATTCTTTGTACTTGTATGGTGTGAGTTGTCACTTCTTTTATTTCTGATTTTATTTATTTGGGTCCTCTGTCTTTTCTTTTAGATGAGTCTGATTAAAGGTTTGTCCATCTTGCTTATCTTTTCAAAGAATCAGCTCTTGGTTTCATTGATCTTTTATATTTTTAGACTCCTTTTTTTTCAGATTTCCACTCTGATCTTGATTATTTCCTTCTTTCTACTGACTGTGGTCTTTATTGTTCTCAAGTTTTTTTTAAAGTATGAACTTAGATTGTTTATTTGAGCTCTTGCTTGTTTCTTGAGAGAGGCCTGTAATGCTTGAATTTCCCTCTTAGGATTGCTTTCCCTTCACCCCATGGATTTTGGGGTTGCTGTGTTTTTATGTTCATTTATTTCAAGGTATCTTTTGATTTCTTCCTTGATCTCATTGTTGACTCATTCATTGTTTAATAACATGTTATTTAGCCTCCGTGTCTTTGTGTGTATTTTATTACATCACAGTTGCAAATGAAATTTTTTATGGATTTGACTTTTCATATGTAGCATATAATCAACGTATAACTGCAGTTACAATTTTCTTTTAATGAATCATTAATCAAATAGAATTTTAATTTGGGATAAAACTATCAGAAGAACTTATGTCCTACAACTTTATTTGTTGTATATTCCTCTAAGTATGTACAAATTAACAACAATCAAAATAATCATTCCAAGCATTCAAACCACAATTTGATTTTATTTTAAAAATAGCCTTCTCCATGTCTATGTTTGTGTTTAAACCCTGATCACTTTTACTGTCCCCAGAATACATCATGTGTAATAAGATCCTATTCATATATTCACTGTGTGTACCCTGTGCTCTTATATGACACACTTCTGAACTGCATTCATGTATACTGAATACACAGTGCCTGGCTCACTGTTTGTGAATGCTGTTTGGAATCTGTCTCCTGCAGTGGTTGATTAAGTTAAATTAAAGGAGTCTGTTTTTATTGTTTGTGAGGAAAGCCAACTCTGTTTCTCATTTGTCTAAAATACATAGAAGTTGAAGAATGCTCTATTCTTTTATCTAAGCCAGTGTTAAACTTTTGGTGAAAACAGATAGAAGGATGAAACAATGAGTCTCGGAAAATTTGTGAACAAATTTGTTTTACCCTAACTTCATGCCTGATCGGCAAACTGCTGTATTAATGAAGGCAATGACAGGATCAGTCCTTACTCTGCTCTAAACAGGACTTGGTTCTCTCTAGGTTCTGCTCAAAAGTCACCTTGTTAGTGAAGCCTTCCCTGACTTCTCTATACGCCGTAGCAACCATTAACTACCACCTGCTTTATTTATTTTTTCATAGTGCTTTATCACTGTCTGGCATGCTATATATTTCCTTATTAATGAGTTTATTGTTTCTCTTCTGTCACTAAAATATAAGTTTTATGGATGCTAAAGTTGTTCTTTGTTTTTTCCATTATTATATTGCTAGCCTTCAGAAAAGGATGTCTCAATATCACACTACAAATATTTCAGGCTAGATAATTCTGTGTTGTAGGGTATTGTTCTATACATTAGAGCATATGAGCAGCACCCTTCATTCCTACCCACTAAATACCAGCTGCACCCCTACCTCCCAACTATAACAACCCCAAATCACTCCAGACATTGATGAATATCCTTGAGAACTAGTGATTTAGAGCAATGCCTGGCACAAAATATTTGTTGACTGAATGAGCAAATGAATAAAATCAGGGTAGGAGTTTTGATTTTTTATCCAGTCAAAAAATTTGCCTTCTCAACAATAGAAGAGTTACAACAGAAAAATTAAATACAAAGAGGACTTCACCAATAAAGTCACCTTTCTATTCAGGGCTTTAAATTTATCCTCGTTCACTCATCTTCTTCACTAAAGATTTTAAATAAAGACACTACCGGAAATGTCCATTTATTTAGCTCCTACTTGTTTTGGGTCCACTATGCCAATCACTAAAGGGGCCTGTAATTTCACACCAGTCAAAAAATTTTTAACTATTTTTCAAGCCAGGTAAGCTTTGTTGAATTCCTTTTTGTAATCCACTTCTCTACTCTCTGCAGCAATTAACAGTCAGAGGAAATAAATCACACGCCCTTCGAACAAAGATAAAATATTTCCCTGCCCCAGAGTTTGAGCTCTCAAATTCAGAGCAGAGGAGGGTCTGCTCCTTCATATTTCCACTTAATACTTTACTGGCTCCTTGCCAAAGCCTGTCTGACATGCAATTACTTTCAACCTACTTCACAGAAGGCCTGTTCCATTCATCTTTCTGTGGGTTGGCTTTCCACTGAAACTGATAAAAGATTTTACCGTGTGAAACTTAAGTCAGTAGGGTTCAGTGCAATGAATGCTAAGCCAAGGTTTTTAGGTTTATGGGGGGCAGACATGAAATGTGGCATGGAAAGGGATGAAAGAACATTTATAATCTTATCTGGGTATTTGGTAACAATCTGTCTGGAATACAACCCTAAATAGAATAATGGGTAATGTTTATACTATATGGTTAAAAGGGGACAGGTAGTGTAGGCAGAGGGTCATCGTCAAATCCAAACTCAATTTCTGACTCTTTTACTTGAGCTAAAATACTTGACCTTCTCTAGAAATTAGCTTCTTCTTCTATCCAATGAGATGGAACTGGGTAGACCTTTTCACCTAATCTCCTCTGTCTGCTATTTCCCATTGTTCCCTATTTCTTTAAATGGCACCGCTTTGTTAAAAGTCAAAAATCTGAGGGTCAGCTTTGACTTTCAATGTCCTTTACCCCCTACACTGATTGTTCATGCTAATTTTGTCTCCTAAATTTTCCCTGATCTGATTAGTTCTCTCTATCTTCTTGGCAACTAGACTAAGCTTAACTTTCCCTTGAGACTAGACTGCCCACAGTCCTGGCCACTTCACTATCTCCTTGCCTTCTGGCTTCCTTTCCACCCTCTTCCATGAGATCTGGTTGTACAGAACCAAAGTGATCATAGGAAGAGAATCTGACCATGTCACGCTTGTTTAAAATTTCCTCATTGCTTTCCTGGTGTTCTAAAAACTCGAGATTTCTCGATTACACCTTTGCGATCTGAATCCCGATCATTTTCCTAGACTCTTGCCCTTACCACATGCTCTCGCATTTGTACTTCAGTCCCATTACAGCTTTTTCAGACTCTTTCACCACCAAGCCTTCGGCCACACTGCTTCCTTGGCTCATAGCGCTCTCCCTCCTCCCTGACAGCTGTCCCTCTTTCAGTTTCCATTTAGGTGTCACTTCTCCAGGGAGCCCGACCTAGGGGCAGTGCTATGCTGAGCTTAGGTCACAGTTTATTGTATGTATTTGCACACCAGTTTTAAATATTGATTAGTATTTTAAATTATGAAACAATTTGAATAGAACTCTTTCTAGAATAATTTTCTCTTCAACCTTTTATAGTTCTCTCATTCAACTCCTAATAGAGCAGCATTTTGGCTACTTGATTGAATCAAATCATCTCAAAAACATTAAAGCAGTTTTCATGGAAATATAGATGAATGTGAGTTTCATTAAGTTAATGTAGTTACAATAAGAAGTGTTACTGGCATAATCATGTCTGCTGTTGAACACAACTAACTCTTGGAAAACGTGCGACTTAATCACTAAGTGGACAAGTACATAGCTATCAGTTGGAACGTCTTAGGAAGGGAATGAAAATACTGGTTTATCCCGTGACTTTAATAATGTATCTTTATCTCTATCATACACCTTTCTTAACTATAAGGACTGTTATTTTATTTATTACTCTACGCCCAATATAAACCATACCACCAGCGAAACTCAATACAAACTTCTAAAACTTGACGTTAAATTAGATATGAGATTTCTTTAACTCTAACAACTATAGAATTTGTAAACTTCAAGTTCTGATATTTTTATAAAGATTTTATTTATTTATCCTTAGAGGGGAAGGGAAGGAGAGAGGGAAAGAAATATCAATGTATGGTTGCCTCTCGTGTGTCCCCTGCTGGGACCTGGCCTGCAACCCAGGCATGTGCCCTGACTGGGAGTTGAACCATGGTTTTTTTTTGGTTTGCAGGTCTGTGCTCAATCCACTGAGCTACACCAGCCAGGGCCCTTGATATTTTTTATTCTTATTTAATTATAAACATATTTGTGGTTGTAATGAAATTATGAATTAGTTCAAGGCCAGATCAGCAAAATATATATATTTTATATTATGTTACACTTGTGTTCTCCACAGTCAAGTGGTTTTTCAGTTTGCTCAATAAATAAGTGTTGAATGGTGTGTGTGCGCCTGCCTAGTTTTGCAGGTAATGGGGGGGATGGTTGTGAGGGTGGGTGTTGTTAAGCAAGGCATTAAGCCAAACCTTAAGCTTGGTATATGAAAGCTTTAACTCTTTTATTTATTAAGATATAAGTGAGATTTTCATATAATATAGAAATCATAATCTGTGATCATTTATTGGTACTCACTAATAAATAATATCTAGGTAACATTAAGTAAGTAAGAAATCCAAGATTTTAAAAATACATAATAATAAGCTGTGTACATTAGCAGGACATCTATAATATTTTAGTCATCTTCTTTCTCTTTCAGTGAGAAGCACAACATTTTCAGCGAATTTCTTGGGAACTTAATTTGCATTGGCAATTTGGCTTCAGGGTAAATGGTAGAGAATCAGATTTTTTAAATTCAGGGGTTTATATTATGCCAAACAGCATGCAAGAGCAATATCCCCACCTCATCTTAATTCAGCCTGGTATTGAAATGACTTTGTAGAAGTCCTGGCTGTTTTCTGCTTTTTTTAGAACAGGTCCAGACCCAAGGAGGGCAATTTTGTGGTGGCTGCTCAGTCTCTCCCCGCACTCTTGGACATGTTCCAAGGGAGAAAGAGGAAAAGCAGGTGCAGCCATTCAGAACCAGATATAGAAAAATGGCAAGTGAATCATGGCCTTCAAAATAAGGACTGACATTTGTTGAGAGGTTTCTGTGTGTTAGACACTGCATTAAGCAATTTGCATGCTTTTTTTTGTTCAGTTCTCACCACCTTCTAGAGTACTGGTTAAAATGCAAGTTTAGGGGCCAGACTGGCTCTGGTTTGAATCTGTTTACTGTGGTATGACCTTGGGCTTTAATCTCTGTGTCTTTCCGTTTCTTTGTGTGTAAATGAAACAGCTACCTTGTAGTGTTTTCTTGAGGATCCAAGAGCTAATATAAGACCAGCTCAATTGTTTAGTGCTCACACAAAGTGAGTACTGAAAAATGGTAGCTCTTATTATCATCACCATCCCTGTTGTTCTTATCCCTCTTCTGCGGCAGAAGCAACCTAGTGAAGCCAGATGATTTGATCATGGTCACACAGCTGGGGCGTGGCAGAGTCAGAATTAAAGTTTGCATCTGCCTGTCCAGCACACTTACACTACACATAACACAGTGTCCCCTGATCACAGCCTAAGCAGTCAGGTGGGGGAGAGGAGAGAGCCCAGGCCCCAGAGCTAAGCACACCTGGCTGGAATCCCAGCTGTCTGCATACTGTGTGAGTCTCTGGATAAGTTTTACTCACATTTGTTGTGTTCAGTTTCCTCATCTCTAAAATTAGAGTCATATCTCGTTTTTAGTGTTGTGACAAAGACTACAGATCAGCAATTTTCAACCTTTTTCATCTCATGGCACACAAAAACTAACCACTGAAATGCTGTGGCACACCAGAAAATATTTTTTTTTTTGCTGATCTGACAAAAATAGGTATAATTTTGATTCATTCACATCAGATGGCTATTGTTGTCTTGGCTGTTGTCATTTTTTCATTTGACAGTCTAAGGGAAAAGAGGTCAGTGCCCCAGACAAAATAGTCAGGTATTGCCTGTTTTAAAAATTCTTGTGGCACACCCGGTGAAAATCGCTGCTAAAGATAACATATATTTCTTTTTTAAAAAAGGTACATGACAGATACTTGATAATGTTGCTCTTACTATAGGCTATCACAATATATTATAATCATCATAATTGCAGTTATAGTGTATAATGCTTTAATATGAAAATACTTTTAAGAATATATGCTTCTATAAGCAAAATGTGGTATATCCATACAGTGAAATATTACTCAGCCTTAAAAGGAAGGAAATTCCATCACATGCACAATGAGGATGAACCTTGAGAGAAACACACCAGTCACAGAAGGACATATATTCTGATTTCACTTAGGTGATGAAGTACCTAGAGTAGCCAAATTCATAGAGACAAAGAGTAGAATGGCGGCTGCCAGAGGCTGGGGAGAAGAGGAAACGGAGCTGGTACTGAATGGATGTGACATTTTAGTTTGCAAAGATGAAAATAGTTTGAAGATGGATAGTTGTGATGGTTGCACAACAGTGTCAATATACTAAATGCTGATGAACGGTACACTTAAAAATAGCTAACATGACAAATTTTATATTAGGTATATTTTACCACCATAAAAAACAGGGCGGGGAGAAACATGTCTTTCTATAAGAGAAACACATTACCAAAATTACTGAAATGAGAATCATAGTCTCAAGACCAGCTCCTGCTTCTGTAGCAATGTATTTGATCTTTTTTGTTGAATTCCATCAAGAAGCCACTTGAGCCTTTGTGTTTTATAAGAATGAGAAGGCACGCATGGCTATTCTTAGCCACAACATATAGTCCCTATTTGAGTTGGCAGGTGAGGATTAATCAATGTGGATATTATTCTAACAATGCTGTCAGAAGAGAAATAATATTGTTGTGACACCAAGAGAGCATTTTTATTATACACATTACCTTGAAATAACATTTTTCCCAGGAAATTAGATGCGGCAGACATGTGGTGCCTGATAGAAAGACGCCGAGTGAAAGCGCATTAGTCATATGTGCAGCGCATGATCTATAGCCTGCAGCCCGTGGGACACAAGGAGGTAATTAACTAGGAAGGTCATTCCATCACCGGGATAAAATGTGGAACAAAGATGTATTCAGTTATGCTGTTTACTCTATTTATACTCCAATTCCTCATTTTTAAGCTTTCCTTTCTATGTGATTTTTAAAACTCCCATAAGGCTTTTTCTTTCTTTAAAGAAGAGAAGGTCTGTTTTGTTTAAATTGTCTTGTACTCCAAACCCAATCCAAAGCCATTTTGAATTTTAAAACATGACTTGCTTCTGACATTGAAACTTTCTTCCTCTCTTTTTTTTCAGCTACTATAATAAGTGTTAAAATTTGGACAAAATAGGTAAGACTCAGAAGGACTTTATATGTCTGTTCCGTTTGCATCTGTTTCACAGTGTCATTAGGGTCATACTGATTGAAGTTCTCTTTTATCTCTGGCATCAGTTCTGCCTCTGTAAAACACCAGCTCTAATTCTTCACCTTCATCTCCTTCCTCGAGTTACCTCAGACCCTCTTGGGCAGCAAAAGGAATGGCTGGTCTCTGGTCTTCCCTGTAACCTCCTCCAAGCCCCTGCTTCTTCTTTAGGAATGGTGGTGAATATTTGCCTATCCCTGATCCCTCCAGAAGCTCTTATGCTCAAAGCTCTGAGATTTCTAAACTTTTGAGCAGGATCCTGTTGTTTATTGAATGTTTTCATCAGGAGTTTGGACAGTAGGAGTCTCTGCCACTGTTTCTTATGCATCTGGTCATTGGATCCTATATATTGACCAGAATTCTTACTAGGTACTGTTTTCAGAAAGGTGACAAGGGCTACTTCCTCTTATATTTGAAACTGGTAGCCTTCTATTCTAAAATATAAAGGATAATAAAAATTTGTTTCTCTCAGAATTTTTTATATATTATTTCAATGTCTCCTAGCATCAAATGTTACACATAAGAAATTTAATTAAAGTCCTAACCTTGCCACCATATTTTCTTTCAGGAAGCTAGTAAGAATTTCTCTTTATCCGTGGAATCTAGAAATTTCTCCAGGATATGCTTAGGTGTGCTCCTTTTTATATTATGTTGCCCTCTTTATGTGAAAAACTACTAAATATTTCAAGACTAGAAATGATGTCCGTTTCATCAATTATTGCTGTACACATTTTTATTTCTCTTTACCTGTTCAGGGGTCCTTCTTCTTGGATTGGCCTTCCATATGACTTATCTTTCCCTCTTCATTTCTTTCCTAGTTCTTTTTGCATTTCAGTCTCTGTTGGGTATCATTTGCCTTCTGGGGTAGGTACATCCTTTACAATTATAGCTGATCCTTGAAGAACAGGTCTGAATTATACAGGTTCACTTCTAAGCAGAATTTTTCAATAAAAACCTCTACAATTTTTTATTTTTTATTTATTGATGTGGGAGAAAGAGAGAGAGAGAGAGATGTTGTCCCACTTATTTATGCATTCACTGGTGATTCTCGTCGGGACTCTGACCCAGGATGGAACCCACAACCTTGGTGCTTCAGGATGGTACTCTAGCCAACTGAGCTACCCAGGCAGGGCCCAAACCTGTATTATTTTTGACTGTTCTTTGGAGGGTCTATTGTATGCATTGATCTGCCACATTTTATACGAGGACTTTAGCAACCAAGGAATTTAGTCCCACAGGCATCCTGAAACCAAACACAGCTAAGTTTTGGGGGAGTCAAAACTTACACACAGATTTCTGACTGCAAGGGTGGTCAGCACCTCTCACCCCCACATTGTTCAATGGTGGGCTGTACTTTTAATGAGGATCTTTTGATAGTAAACTTATTTTGCTAAAACTGTATTTATTTTCCCATCATTTTTTAGAAAGATTTTCTAGGCACGCAATTGTAGGGTGGCAGGTGTGTTCTCTCTATGCAGTGGCTCCTGTGGATGCTGTTGAGAAGGCAGGCAGGAATCTAATTGTTACTTTTCTGTGGGTAACTTGTCCTTTCTGTTGCCTAGTCTTAAAATCTTCTATTTATTCTTATTGCATTAAAATGTTAAAATGCTATGTCTGGGTGTGCTTTTCTAACTTTTTCTGTCTTGTTTGGAATTCATTATAATTTTTAATTCTGAGCATTAATGTCTTTCAAAAGTTCTGAAAAATCCCAAGCTATTAATGCTTCAGATATTGCCTCTTCCTTACATTCCCTATTGTACCCTGTATAACTCCAATTAAACACGTGTTAGACTTCCTCCTTCAGTTCTCTGTCTCCTAACCTGTGTTGCATATTTTACATCGTCACTTCTTTTTACTGTGTTCTGTACAATTTATTTGACTCAATTTATTAATTCCTTCAGCTTTGTATAATTTACTATTTTATCCTTCTATTGAGTTTTTTATTCCACTGAGTTGAAAATTTTAATTATTATGAGTGTTATTTGTCAAAGTTGTATTTTATTTATTTTTTAAATCTATTTGGTCATTTTTATGCCTTCTTGTATCTTGCTTATAATTTCAAGCCATTCTTTGTTTCCTTAGATGTATTAAGTATACTTTTTAATATCTGTCTAATAATTACAATTTATTAAGACTTTGTGGTTATAATTATGCTACCTCATGCCCATGTCTGACTCATGACACCTCCTTTCTTTGTGTGTTTTAGGACATTGTGTGTGTGTGTGTGTGTGTGTGTGTGTGTGATCCCATGTTCCTTATGCTCTATCTGTGGAAATTATTTGAAGCCTGAGTTGAAGTTCTATTTAATTTCATTAACTTTTTTTCTTAATTTCCTTTTGGTTTATTGCATTTTCCTACTTTTCTATTTTACTCCTTTAGTTAGATTCTTACATTATTAATTTTTAGTCTGGCTTTGTTTCTTATATGTAAATTTAAGGCTGAATTTTCTGTAAAAAATGCTTTAGCTACATTTCATATGTATGTAATATTTTTCTTCAGACTAAATATCTTATATTTATGTGATTTCTTCTATGCCCCATTAGTTATTTAGAAGTTTTTTCTAAAACAATGAACCTTTATGTTTTATTTTTGTTATTTATTTCTAATGTAATGGTATTTAGTTGTGATTCATATACTGATTCTTTGATAGATTTTAATAGTTTATATTTATTGTATTTTTCCATTACTATTTATCACTCTCATACCCTCTTCCATCTCACCCACCCCTTCCCACAGTCACCACACTGTTGTCCATGTCCATGAGACCTTTTTCTTTTTTTGTTGATTCTTCCCCAACCCCCGCCCCCAAAGCTGTCAGCTTGTTGTCTATGACTCTGTATCTTGCTAGTCCAGGTTGTTAATTAGACTCCACATATGAGTGAAATCATATAGCATTTGTTTTTCTCTGACAGGCTTATTTCTCTCAACATAATGTTCTCCAGATCCATCCACACTGCTGCAAAGGGTAAAACTTTTTTCTTTCTTATGGCTGAGTGGTATTTCATTGTGTAAATGTACCAGAGCTGTCTAATCCAGCCATCTCCTGATGGGCCCTTTGGATGATGCCAAATCTTGGCTATTGTAGATAATGCTGCAATGAATATAGGAGTGCATACATTCTTTTGAATTACTGTTTCAAGTTTCTCTTTTGGATAAATTCCCAGAAGTGGAGTCACTGGGTCACAAAGCAATTCCATTATCAATTTTTTGTGGTATCTCCATACTGCTTTTCACAGTGGCTGCACCAGTCTGCATTTCCACCAGCAGTGCAGAAGGGTTTCCCTTTCTCCACATCCTCTCCAGCATTTTTTGTTTTTCGATTTATTGATGATAGCCATTCTGACAGGTGTGAGTTGATATCTCATTTGCATTTCTCTGATGATTAGTGACATTGAACATCTTTTCGTATGTCTATTGGCCATCTGTATGTCCTTTTTGGAGAAGTATATGTTTAGGTTTTTTGCCCATTTTTTACTTGGATTGTTTGTTGTTTTGGTGTTGAGTTGTATAAGTTCTTTATAAATTTTGGATATTAACCCCTTATTAGATATGTCATTTGCAAAAATGTTCTTCAATTCAGTAGGTTGTCTTTTCATTTTATTGATGGTTTCCTTGGCTGTGCAAAAAATTTTAATGTGATGTAGTCAAATTTGTTTATTTTTTCTTTTGTTTCCCTTGCCTCAAGAGATATATCTGATAAAAAATTGTTATGAGTAGTGTCCGAGACTTTGCTGCCTGTGTTTTCTTTTAGGATTTTTATTGTTTTAGGTGAACATTTAACTCTTTGATCCACTTTGAATTTATTCTTATGTATGGCATAAGAAGGTGGTCTAGTTTCATTTTTCTGCCCATATCTGTCCAATTTTCCCAACACCATTTATTGAATAAACTATCTTTAGCCCATTGTATGTGCTTGCTTCCTCTTTTGAATATTAATTGACTATAAAGGTGTGGGTTTATTTCTTGGTTCTCTGTTCTGTTCCACAGATCTATGTGTCTGTTTTTATGCCAGTCCCAGACTGTTTTGATTACTATGGCCTTATAGTATAGTTTGATATTAGGTAGCATAATTCCTCCAACTTTGTTCTTTTTCACAGGATCGTTATTGCTATGCGGGGCCCTCTGTGGTCCCATATACATTTTTGAAATATTTGTTCTAATTCTGTGAAATATGTCATTGGAATCTTAATAGAGATTACATTGAACTTATAGATAGTTTGGGGTAGTATGGACATTTTAATGATGTTAATTCTTCTTACCTATGAACAGGGTATAAGCTTCCATTTATTTGTATCCTCTTCAATTTTTTTTATTTAGTGTCTTATATTTTCCAAGTACAGGTTTTTAAAATTCTTAGTTAACTTTAGTCTTAGGTATTTTATTCCTTTTTGAAGCAATTGTAAGTGGGATTGTTTTCTTGATTTCCCTTTTTGTTAGTTCATTATTGGCATTTAAAAATGAAACTGGTTTCTAGATATTAATTCTATAAGCTACTACTTTACTGAATTCATTTATCAGTTCTAACAGTTTTTTGGTGGAATCTTTGTGGTTCTGAATGCACAGTATCATGTCATCTGCAAATAAAGACAGTTGTACTTTTTCCTTTCCAGTTTAGATGCCCTTTACTTCTTTTTCTTGTCTGATTGCTGTGGCTAGGATTTCCAGTACTATGTTGAAGAGAGAGTTGAAAGCAGACATCCCTATCTTGTTCCCAATTTTAAGGGAAATGCTTGTAGTTTTTGCTCACTGAGTATGATACTGACAGTGATTTTGTCATGTATGGCCTTTATTATGTTGAGGAATATTCCCTCTACTCCCACTTTGCTGAGAGTTTTGATAATAAATGGGTGGTAAATTCTATCAAACACTTTTTCTGCATCTACTGATGTGATCATGTGGTTTTTTTCCTTTATTTTGTTTATGTCCCTTTATCATTTTGTAGTGTCCTTTGTCTCTTATTATAGCCTCAGTTTGAGACTATATTTTGTTGGATGTAAGTATTGCTACCTCAGCTTTTGTTTTTCTTTTCATTTGCATGAAATGTCTTTTTCCATTCCTTTACTTTTAGTCTGTGTGTATCTTTTGTTATCGAGTGGTCTCTTGAAGACAGTGTATGTGTGTGTGTATGTGTATATGTGTATATATATGTATCTTGTTTTCTTATCTGTTCAGTTAACCTATGTTTTTTTATTGGAGCATTTAAGCCATTTACATTTAAAGTGATTATTGATAGATACCGATTTATTGCCATGTTATTTTTTAACTATTTTTCTGTTTTTTTTCTTCTTCTTAAAACAAGCCCTTAACACTTGTCAGAATACTGATTTTCTGGTAACAAACTTGTTTAGCTTCCACCAACCTACTGTCATCTTGGATCCCTGATTTTTTGAAATTTTATGGCCTAAAATATGGTGTATTTTCATAAATGTTACCTGTATTTTTAAAAAGAATGTGAAATCTCTAATCATCGAGTGCCAATTTTTATATCTGTTCTATCTACAATGCATTATTACAGATGGTTTGTTAAATTCTACTTACAACTCTCACTTTTGTTTCACTTGTTCGAAGCAATGGTATTCAACACACAAATTTTTCTCTCTTCTGGATTGACAATTTACTATTATATATTGTCCACTTTTACTTTTGCCTTAAAGTTTATTTTGTCTGATATTAAAAGCTTCCCACCTTTTTAAAAAATTGTATTTACTTAGTATATATTTTTTACTTTCTTTTTACTTTCATACTTTCTATGTGTTTATGTTTACTCACTTGTAAATAGCACATAACTTTCATTTAATTCAGTTTGGTAATCTGGTCATTTAATTTATTATAATTATTCAATATATTTGGATCTACTACCTAGTATTTGTTCCTCTCTTTCCATTTTTTTTCTTCTTTTGAATTGCTTTCCCCCCCTTCATTATATTTTTGTCACTATTGGTTTTGAAAATTTATATACTATTTCTATTATTTTTATGGTTGGCCTTAAAATTTTAACATGCATTCTTCATTTTAAAATATCAAACGTTCATCAATGCCTTTATCTTTTCTGCCATGCTACAAAGATGCTTAAATGTTTAAATTACTTACAGACCTCCACACGGTCTCCCAAGCTGCCCACGCCCCCAGTCCACTTAACTTCTCTGCTCCTCTTTCCCCCTGTACCTCACACCTCAGCCACACCGGCCTCTTTCCTGATCCCTGACCAGGCCACACACATTCTCATCTTAAAGCTTCCCACCAGCTGGTTCTTCTGCAAGACTTTTTCTCACATTTCAAGTCTGTTCAATTTGAGGGCTTCCCTGTCATTTAAAATTGCTCTCCTTTTGAGCAGTCCTAGTAACTCTCACAGCTTTATTTTTCTCCACATCACTCACTTATCACCTGTTAGTACACAAAATGACACTTATTTTATTTATGTTCTTATTCCCCCACAAGAATTTAAGTTCCATGAGGAAAGGTATTTGTTATTCATACTTTTTAAACAGCTGTAGTCCCAGCTCCTACAACACTTTGGGGCTCATAGGAGGCCCTTAATAATTATTTGTTGCATGTTCAATGAATTCAGTTCCCAATCCCATAGGACAGCCAATTAGTGTCCCAGAATTAGTAGCCTCCACCTGCCCTTTTTTCTATTACCACCCAGAGACATGGCTGAGACAGACAATTTTTTTAAATGTCTCTCCCTTTGGAACATTATTTTTACTAGTTCACCTTTCCCTGGGTGTGTTTTCTTTCCTGCTCCTCCTTCAGGCTCTTTCTCTAATAGGCTCCTTGACACTTAGAGACCTTGCCCAGGTCCTGTCTCTACCAGGTCCTGTCTCTGCATTGCAGGCACACAAAGTTCCCATCTCCCTAGTCTAACAGTGTCTGCTGATGCCTCCAGAAAATTGGTGGTTTCAGCTTCACTTAATTGCATGAACTACATTCAGAGTGTGCTACCTGCCCTCAAAGGATTTCTTACACATTTTTGAAGGCTCATCATTCTTTGACATTTTTTCAAAATGCTTTATCTGACATTTTTATATGTCTCTGGATCTCTATCGGGCAGGCTGAGATTCCTTTCTCATGACTCATGAAATATACCTTGAGTGGCCTGCCTTTCACAGCGGTGATTCCTTCTGTTCACTGCTGTCACTGCCGTGGCCTTCGGAGACACTGCCACAACTGGAACTGCCACCCTGGCTGTTGTGTGGCTGCTTAAGAAACTATTAAACTAAAGTGCTAATGCATCAGACCACAAGGAGTATCTGGTTTATTATTTATCTAATTGAAAACTTTTGTCCAACCCTGCACTGATATTCTAAGTGTGATTTTTTTTTTTTTGGCCTGTACAGGGATCCAAAACATTGAGCAAAAACAAAAAGCTATATTGAAGGGAAAAGTCCGACTGGCAATCTCTTCAATGTGTGGGGATGGATATCAGCTTCCTATTACTGCTGTGACAAATCACCACAATTCAGTGTTTTAAATCACACAAATCTATTATCTATTACAGATGTTTCCATAGGTCAGAAACCTAGAGGGCTTGGCTGGTTCTCTGTTTTAGAGACTCACAGGCAGAAAGCAAAGTGTGGGTTGAATCAAAGTGCCGTTGTGCTTCTTTCTAGAGGATCGAGGGGGAGAATCCATTCCTCACTCTTTCTGGCTGTTGGAACCTATTTCCTTGCTGGCTAACAGCCAAGAGCTGCTCTCAGCTTCCAAAGGCTTCTGGTGTTCCGTGGCTCTTAGCTTCCTTCTTCTGCCTTCACAACAAAAAAAATGGAGAGTTCAGTCCCTCTCACTTTTCATTTTTCCTGTTCTCGGCTATCCCCTTCCTCTTTTAAGGGCTAATGTGATCAGATGGGGTCCCCTTGGATGACCCAGGATAATCTCCCCATCTCGGAGTCTGTAACCCTAACCACACTGGCAGTCTGTTTTGCCATGTAAGGTAACACAGTCACCGGTCTGAGGATCAGGATGTGGACATCCTCGGGGTGGGCGGTGGGGCGGGGGATGGCAATGATTCTGCCTACCACAGTGATCAAGAATTCCAGTTACAGAAAACAGAGAAAGCACATCAATAGTAGAAATGTGAATCGGGACCACTAATGTCCAGATATGTGGACCCCTGATGTTCAGAAATTTGTTCCCAAGCCCAGCTGTCTCTCTGAGCATAAGTGATTGGAGAGACTGCAGAGATCCGGTAGTCGGACAAGTGGCTGAGGCCGAAGAGGCATGCTATGGTGTTAGCAAGGCGGTCTCAGCGTAAGGGCCACCGGAGGCTTCTGGGACCACCCTCCCGCAAAGATGTCTTCAAGCTTCAATTTGAGGATGAAGAGTTGGCCTTTTCTTTTCTATGCTTGTCTTTTTTTTTGCTCTGCTGGAAATGCATCATTGTTTATTTTAAACTGAGAAGGTTCCTGTTATGTGGTTATTTGTTAGAAAACAGTATTTGCCTTATGAATTTCTCCTCCACAGTCTATTGTGGTATAATTTACATATAATACAATTCACCCATTTGCATGTAGAGTTTGAATTTTGTAATTGTACAAAATTACAAACACCAAAATTGTACAAAATTACGAACACAAAATGGTGTAAACACCACCACAATCAATACACAGGAATGTTTCTAACACCCTAGGTTTTCTCGTGATTCTGCAGTCAACTCTGATCCCTAGTCCCAGACAGCCACTGCTCTAATTTTTAACCTGGGGTTTTATCTTAGATTTAAATTTTATTTTATAATTGTTTCAGGTATGTAGCCTAGTGGTTAGACAATTAGATAATTTACAAATTGATCTCCCTGATAATTCTAGTTCCCACCTGGCACCGTGCATACTTATTACAATATTATTGAGCATGTAGCCTATACTTCATTTTACAATCCTGTGACTGTTTTGTAACTTCTTACTCCCTTCACATTTTTCACTCATCGGTTTGTTCACTATATCTATGAATCTGTTTCTTTTTTTTGTTGTTGTTGTTGTTCATTTATTTTGTTCTTTGGATTCCACATATGTAAATGTAATTACATGGTATTTGTCTTTCTCTTTCTGACCTAATTCACTTAGCATACTGCCTTCTAGGTTCATCCATGTTGTTGCAAGTGGTTGGATTTCATTCATTTTTATGGCCGGGTAACATTCCATTGTATATATGCATCACATTTGCTTAATCCAATCATCTATCGATGGGTAAATGGGTTGCTCCTGTATCTTGGCCAATATAAATAACACTGCAATGAACATAGAGATGTACATATCTTTTCAAATTAGTATTTTGGATCTCTTTGGATATACAGGAGTGAGCAAAAATAGGTTTAGAGTTGTGAGTACACAAAACACAGAGTTTATTCTTGCATTACTACTAATTTATTAAGTGTTGTATTATTTATTTCTATTATTTGTCTTCTTATTATTGTTATTTTGTATCCTTACTTATGATTTTTCTTGTAGGTAGTGATGGCTGGTAATTGAACTTACTTTTCCCACCTGTGTAGAAGTAGAAATACTCTGTCCCAGAAGTAGAATTGCTGGGTCATAAGGCATTTCAATTTTTAATTATTTGAGTAATCTCCACACTGTTTACCATAGTAGTGGCACCAATTCACAATCTCACCAGCTGTGAATAGGATTCCCTTTCTTTCAAGTCCTCTCCAACATTTATTTGTTGATTTATTGACAATACTATTCTGACAGGTGTGAGGTGTTATCTTATTGTGGTTTTAACCTGCATTTCCCCGATAATTAGTGACATTGAGCAGCTTTCATATGTCTCTTGGCCATCTGTATGTCCTCCTTGAAGAAGTGTCGATTCAAGTCTCCTGCTCTTTTATTAACAGGATTGTTGGTGGGGATTGTTGAATTGTATGTCTTCTTTATAAATTTTGAATACATCTTCTTCCATTCAGTAAATAGTTGTTTTGTTTCATTGATGGTTTCCTTTGCTGTGCAAAAACTTTAGTTTGATGTGGTCCCATATGTTTGTTTGTTTCCCTTGCCCAAGGAGATTACATATTAGAAAAAAATATATTAGTAAGTTAGTAAGAGCAGTATCAGAGAGTTTTCTATGTTTTCTTCCAGGAGTTTTATGATTTCAGGTCTTACATTTAGTCTTTACTCTATTTTTAATTTATTCTTGTATATGGTAAAAGAAGGTTGTTTCATTTTTTTTTTGCACATATCTGTTCAGTTTTCCCAACCCCATTTAATGAATAGACTTTCTCACCCCATTGTGTATTCTTGCCTCCTTTGTTTTTTTATTAATTAATCATGTATACATGAGTTTATTTCTGGGCTCTGTATTTTTTACCATTGATCTATATGTCTGTTCTAAGCAAACATAATACCATTTGATTACTATAGCCTTGTAGTATAGTTTGATATTAGGTAGGGTGATACTTCCAATGTTGATCTTTCTCAATTGCTGTGGCTCTTCAGAGTCTTTTTGTGGTTTCATATAAATTTTTGGATTATTTGTGCTATTTCATGGAAACCGTTATTGGTATTTGGACAAGGACTTCAGTGAATCTATAAATAGCTTTGGGTAATATGGAATTTTAACAATGTTAATTCTTTCTATCCATGAGCATAACATATGCTTTTATTTATTTCTATCCTCTTCAATTTCTTTCTTCAGTGCCCTATATGTTTCTGAGTACTAATCTTTTAACTCTTTGATTAAGTTTATTCTGAAGTGTTTTATTTTATTTTTGATGTGAGTTTAAGTAAGATTATTCTCTTAATTGCTCTTTCTAGTAGTCTATTATTGGTGTATAAAAATGCAACCAATTTCTGAATATTTATTTGTATCCTATTTAATTTTTTATCAGTTCTTAGTGTTCTGTATATACAGAAGCGTGTCATGTACAAATAATGACAATTTTACTTCTTCCTTTCCAATTTGGATGCCTTTTATTGATCATTCTTGTCTGATTGCTGTGGCCAGAACATTCAATACTATATTGACAAAAATGATGAAAGTAGAAAACCTCCTCTTTGTTCCTTAAAGAAAACAATTTTATTTATTCTCAATTAAGGATGATGTTAAGTGTAGGTTTGTCTTATATGGCCTTTACAATATTACGCAATTTGCCAGGAGTTTTTATTGTAATGGATGTTGAATTTTGTCAAAGGTTTTTTCAACATCCATTTATATGATTCTATGATCTCTATCTTTCATTTTGTTTATGTGGTTTGTGGATATTGAACCAACCTTGCATCTCAGGAATAAATCCCACTTGATCATCATGTATGATCTTTGTAATGTATTGCTAGATTCAATTTGCTAATGATTATTTGAGGATTTTTGCATCTATGCTTATCACAAATATTGGCCTATAATTGTTTTGTAATGTCTTTGCCTGGTTTTGAAATCACAGTAATTCTGGCTTTGTAAAATGAACTTGGGAGACTTCCTTCCTCTTGAATTTGTTGGAATAGCTTGAGAAAGATAGCTGTTAATTATCTGAATGTTTGATAAAATTCGCCTGTGAAGCCATCTGGTCTAGCACTTTGGATAGTTGAGAGTTTTTTTTTAATTACTATTTCTATTTCATTGGTAGTAATTGGTGTGTTCAGATTTTCTGTTTCTAGATTTAGTCTTGGAATATTGTATATCTCTAGAAATTTATCATTTTTTCCTGATTATCCAATTTGTTGGCACATCATTATTTGTAGTATTTTCTTAAAAACCTTTGTATTTCTATGGCATCAGTTGACACTTCTCCTCTTTCATTTCTGATTTTATTTACTAGGTTCTCTCTCTTCTTGATGAGTCTGGTTAAGAGTTTGTCAATTTTGTTTACTTTTTTTAAAAAAGCAGCTCTTGGTTTCATTGATCTTTTGTAATTTTTTAGAGTCTACTTCATTTATTCCCACTCTGATCTTTATTATTTTCTTTCTTCTACCTACTCTGGGCTTTGTTTCCTGTTTTTATCTGCCCCCTTTAAGTCTAAAGGTAGATTAGGTATTTGAATTTTTTCTTGTTTCTTGAGGGCAGCCTATATCGCTAAGAATGTTTCCTCTTAGGACTGCTTTTGCTGTGTCCCATCGATTTTGGATTGTTGTGTGTTCATTGTCATTTGTCTCAATGTAGCTTTTGATTTCTTCCTTGATTGCATTACTAACCCACTCATTGTTTAATAGCATGTTATTTAGTATTCATGTGTTTGTGTGCTTTTCCATTTTCTTCTTGTAATTGTTTTCTAGTTTTATACAATTGTGTTTGGAGAAGATGCGTCATATAATTTCAAACTTTCTAAGTTTAATGAGACTTGTTTTGTGTCTTAACATGTTCTCTATCCTAGAAAATGTTTCATATACACTTGAAAAGAAAATATATTCTGCTTTTTGGGTGAAATGCTCTAAAATTATCAATTAAATCTATCTGGTCTTGTTGTCATTTAGGGCCACTCTTTCCTGGTTGATTTTCTGTCCAGACTATCTCTCCATTGATGTCTATGGGATATTAAAGTCCTAAGGCACTACTATGACTGTCGTGCTGTTGATCTCTCCTTTTATGTTCATCAAGATTTGGTTTATATATTTGAATGCTCTTATGCTGGGTACATAAATGTAAGGGTTATACTCTCTTTTTGGGTTGATCCCTTTATCACTATAAAATACATTTGTGTTTCCCATTATAACCTTTAGTTTAAGCCCTATTTTGTCTGATACAATATTGCTACCCAAGTTGTATCTTTCATTTCTATTGGCAAGGCATTTCTTTTTCCATCCCTTTACTTCTAGTCTGTGTTTGTCTTTCAATCTGAAGTGAATCTCTTATAGGCAACATATGTATGAATGCATGAGTTTTGTTTTTTTATCCATTCAGCCACCCTGTGCTTTTGATTAAGGCATTCATTCCATTTACTTTTGAAGTAATTATTGATAGGCACACAGTTATTGGCATTTTATTCTTTTGAAAAATTTTATTTTAGACAGAGGGGAAGTGAGAAAGAGAGGGAGAGAAACATCAGTGTGTGGTTGCCTCTTGTCTGCTCCCTCATGGGGACCTGAACTGGCCTGCAACCCAGGCATATGCCCTGACTGGAAATCAAACTGGAGACCCTTTGGTTCCCAGGCCTGCACTCAATCCACTGAGCCACACCAGCCTGGGCAACATTTTATTCTTTATATTTACGTTATTCTTTTTTCTTCTTAAAAAAGAAATCTTCTTAAGATTTCTTGTAATACTGGTTTAGTGCTGATGAACTCCTTCAGCTTTTTCTTGTTGGGGAAGCTCTTTATCTTTCCTTCCACTTTAAATGATGGCCTTGCTGGGTAGAGCAGTCTTTGTAGTAATTCTTTGCTTTACATCGCTTTGAACAATTTCTGCCAGTTCCTTCTGGCCTACAAACTTTCTTTTGGGAAAAGAGACTGACATTCTAATAGGAGCTCTCTTGTAGGTAACCAAGTCTCTCTGTTGTTGCTTTTAAGATTCTCTCTTTGTCTTTTAATATTTGGCATTTTAATTATGATGTTTCCTAGTGAGGCCCTTTTGAGTTCACCTTGTTTGGGAGTATCTATGCTTCCTGCACTTATGTGTCTTGTTTCTTCAACAGGTTAAGGAACTTTTCAGTCATTATTTCTTCAAATAAGTTTACAATCCCTTGCTCACTCTCTTCTCTTTCTGATACCCCTATGACGTGGATATCACTATGCTTGATGATGTCCCAGAACTCCTTTATACTATCCTCAGTTTTTTAATTACTTTTTTTATTTTGCTCTTCTGAATAGGTGTTTTCTGCTACCTTATATTCCAAATGACTGATTCAATCCCCTATTTCATCTAATATGCTGTTGATTACTTCTAGTGTATTCTTCATTTTGACTGGTTCTATTTTTATGGTTTGCTGTCCCTTTTATGCTTACTGCCTCTTTGTTGAAGTTCTCACTAAGTTCCTTGAGCATCTTTATAAGCAGTGTTTTGTATTCTGTAGACTGTTTGCTTCCATTTCATTTAGTTATTTTTCTGGAGATTTCTTTAAAAAAAATTGAGACATGTTTCTTTGCCTTCTCATTTTGGCTGCCTCTCTGTGTTTGTTTCCATGTGTTAGGTGGATTTGTTATGTTTCCCAGTCTTATCAGGTTGACTTTATATGGTAGGTGTCCTGTGGGGCCCAGTGACGCAGTCTCCCTGATCACCTGAGTCAGGCGCTCCAGGACTGTCCTTTGTGTGAGCTGTGTGTGTCCTCCTGTTGTAACTGTGTTTTGATTGCTGTTGGCATGTCAGTGGGTGGGATCAGTTATCACGTTGACTGTGCGGATTTGCTATGACCACATCATAGGAACTGCAATGTGGGGGCTGCCCCCATGGAGCAAGATTAGCTCAAGCAAAATCTGTGGCCTACCAAGACATCCCTTAGGTATGCTGTCTGTGGAGCTACTTGGGTGGTATTCTGTTGTCCTATGATGCTTGCCATTGGGTGTGTTGGTTCTGGGCCCTCTTAAAACAGAGTGAGGTGCAGATCAATGTCAGAGCTGCCTGAGACTGGCCCAGGGTCACCTGCTAGGAGATACAAAGTGATCTGCATTTGGTAGCTGCCTATGCTGGGCTTGGATGTGCATGAGATGGGCCATCCTATGAACTGAGGCCAGCTGCCACCAGTTCCAAATCTGGGGAAGGTTAGCAAAAGACTCAAGGCATTCTAAGACTTTCTGCTGCCTGCCAGCTGTTCATTAGGCTCAGCCGCTGAAAGAGCCTTGGGCAGAATGTGAGTTGGGTGAGGCAAGGTCTGAGGAAGTCAACAGGGTGGAGATCATGGAGTATGCCAGGCTAATGCAGAATCAGGTTTGGCTCTGCTGGGGGAGGGCTGAACACAGAAAGTGGCAGCTGTCCCTTCAGCTCTCACCCTGAAGCCACACAATTCGGTTTATCCCTATATGTCTTTGGTACCCACTGAGTTTGACCAGAGTTTCTTTTTTTTTTTTTTAAAGAAAAACTGCAATATGGGATCGCAGGCTGGTTACCACAAAGAGTAAGAGCCTTGGGGCATGGGTGTGTTGGGAGGCCAGGGCCTCAGAGAGTCATCAGGGTGGAGCCAGGAGAGATCTCCAGGCTAACGTAGCTTCAGTTCAGGCCAGTGAGGGGAGAGCTCGACACGCAAATGAAAATAACAACATGGCTGCACAAGAGGAGGTCTCAACCGAGGGACAGAGTTGACTGACACAGGTTGGTAATATTCACGTATTAATTAAAGTCATAGTATAACTAAAAGCTAAAAGTTTCAAAGGTAGAGAGGATCTTATAAAAACAAAACTTGTACTCACAATGCATTGCAGAGAGTTTGTTGGTTTAAGAAGTGCCTACATAGGAAGTATTTACAGACCTGACCATAAAATGATGCAAGTCAAGTCCTTGTTCCTGCAATGAACTTGAGTCAAAAGAACAACAAATGCTTTGTTTGCTCACCTGTAAATTCTCTGAAACTGCGTTTGTACCTGAGGGGGAAAGTTTCTGAAATTGAATACCGTGACCAACTCTTTATTTCAGCTCCTACTGCCCCCAGTTGTAGCTACACAAGTTCTTGAGCGGTTTTAGGAAACCTGAGCAAATTTTAATTCATACAATCTGATGTAGCACATTTTCAAGTGTAGCAAGGGGAAATCTGTGAAATAAATTAGTTTAAAATAGTAATTGAGTTCTGCATTTAGAACTAAAGAAACCTGAAAATGTATTGTAGGGGTATTTCCATCCCAAAGATCAGGAGGACACACCTCTCATTGATAGCCCCCCAGATCATTGGTAGATACATATTATACGGCACAAAGATTAGAACTTGGAAAAATAGACATGAGTCTGAACAGTATTTCAATAGTGTCCCTTTTATTGTCAAGGTAATGTTAACTAATAATTGAATACCACCCACACTGGTTTGTCAACTCCATATTAGTGGGTGTTTTTGTGTGTATGTATGAGCTACTTCATATATTCCAAGAGAAAAAATAAATTTAAAAAATTGACTCCTCCTCTGAGCTCTGCCGTCCAATCCTCACCCTTTTAGAAGAAACAGATGAAAGAAGGCTCAGGGAGGAGGTCATGTGGTGTATACAGCCTGCTCACTTCATGCCCCCTCACCAGTGACCTGCCTTCCTTTGTTACGTCCAAAATAACTCATAATAATGACACCTGATTGTAACTTTTACTTTCACATTTAGGGTGCTGTTAGTCAGACTTCTTCTACTCTCCAATAAAAATAGTACGAAATAGAAGCATCCAAAAGCGAGAATAACATAAATTAAGACATGCAGGCTGGAGAGCATTTCATGCATTCATTCTTTCTTTATATTGATCCCTTTTCTTTTATAACTTCAGTGGATTACTGCTCTGGCACCGAATGGCCCACATCTTGTAAAAGTGTGTGCTCTCAGATAGTACCTGTCAAATCTATTTTCTTTCCTGATGGAGAAAGGGTAACTACAGGCAAATGGTCCAGAAATGTACTTACCTGCACATCACGATTGTCCAAAGATCAACTAGTCTACCTTCCAACTAACACTGGAATGGCCTTCACAGTATTCTCCACTTGTGTTTGATAACTGAGCCTCTGCAGGAGCTCCTGAAATTAGTAGGCCAGAAAAAGAGTAGTACTCACTACTTTTGCAATGTCTCTTTACATTTTTGGCACAGTCCTTGCACATAGACCATTAACTCTTCTACTACAAAGTTTCTCCAATTTTCTTAGCTTTTGTTTCTGGAGACATCTAAGAAAATATCCTTTCTTCTATTCATTGTGACCTGTGCACTTTTCCTCCATACAGTCTTTATAAACCCTTTTGTAAAGCTCTACATTCTCAGGAAGTGGTGTCAGCATTGAAGATGTCTAGCATATCAGTTACTAAAATCACATTAGCTTTAAAGGAAATGAAATTACATCTGCAACTGCTGAGTCTAAGATAAAAATTAAGTTTGCAATGACCTTGAGTTTAAAGCAAATTTATTTACACACACACATACTGCCCTGTTCTCTGTCACTGTTCTAATATCATTTGTGACCTAGTTTGTGGCTCCTAACATTTTATGTTGCTGTAGGAAGCTCATCCTTGAAACTATTTAGCCTTCATATGGTATACTTATATAAAACCTTGACTGCATGTGAGGCTTCTCATTTATCTTAACATCTCTTCAGTATCAGCATTTTTTAATTAAAATTTTCTGTTTGGCAGTTCAAGAATTTTGAGATAACAAGATATGCATAGTATTAAAGATAACGCATACAAAAAACCTTAGCTGGTATTTACTTAATCCACTACTACTTCACTTTTCATGGATTCTGATTGTGATTTCAAAGACAGATCCCAATCATTTGCAATTGTTTTCCATGTTAGGGAGGTTGCATATTATCCACTTCGATGGAGGACAATTGGTTTTAATAATGGGATCGAACAAATTTGGAAGGTGTTCTACTTACTAATTAAAAATCATCCTTACATTTAAAAAGCAAATGATCTTGCATGTATTCAAGATACACACACACAAAATGAAACTACACCATTTTCTCACACCACATACAAAAATAAACTCAAAATGGGTTAAAAACTTAAATGTAAGGCCTGAAACCATAAAACTTCTAGAAGAAAACATAGGCAATAAATTCTTTGACATCAGTTTTCCAACATTTTTTAGATGTGTCTCCTAGAGCACAGGCAAGGAGAGCAAAAATAAACAAATGAAACTACGTCACATTCACAAGCTTCTGCACCATGATGGAAACCATCAACAAAATAACAAGGCAACCTACTGACTGGCAGAAGATATTTGCAAGTGATATATCTGATAAGGGGTTAAAATCCAAAGTATGTTAAGAATTCATACAACTCAATACCAAAAATGCAAACAGTATTATTTTAAAATGGGCCAAGGACTTTAACAGACATTTCTCCAAAGAGGTCCTATGGGTGGTCCACAGACACATGAAAAGATGCTCAACTCCATTGAGGGAAATGCATGTCTAAGCCACAAGGAGGTATGACCTCACACCTGTCAGAATTACTATTATCAAAAAAAAAACGACAAGGAATGAGTGTTGGTGAGGATGTGGAGAAAATAGAACCTGGTATACTGTGGGTAGAATTTTGAACTGGTGCAGCCTCTGTGAAGAACAGTATGTCGGTCTCTCCAAAAATCAAAAATAGAACTACTGTGTGACACAGCAACCTCACTTCTAGCTATTTATCCAAAGAAATCCAAAACACTAGTTTGAAAAGACACATGCACCCCTAGGTTCACTGTAGCATTATTCACCACAACCAAGCTATAGAAACAAGGTAGGTGTCCACTGATAGATGAATGGGTAAAAATTACACACACACACACACACACACACACACACACACACACACACACACACACTATTATTCAGCCATAAAAAAGAATGAAATGAAATCTTGCCATTTGTGTTAATATGGATGGACCTAGAAGGTATTATGCTGAGTAAAATAAATTAGACAGAGCAATACAAATACCATGTGATTTCACTTATACGTGGAATGTAAAGATCAAATAACAAAATGAAGAAGCAAACTCATAGATACTTACGATACTGAGAAAAAAGTATATGGTTTGATGGTTTAAAGATAGGAAGGGTTTGGTGATGGGCAATAGGTGATGGAGATTAAGAAGTGTGAACTGCCAATTATACAATAAGTCACAGAGATGTGATGTACAGCACAGGGAATATAGATAATAATATCGTAATAACTATATGGTAATATATGGCTACTAGACCTACTGTGGCATCACTTTGTAAGGTATATTAACATCTAGTTACTATGTTGTTTACCTGAACATAATATAATATAGTGTGTCAACAATATATTTTTTAATTTTTTAAAAGTAATTGTATCTGGAAGAAGTTGTGAACTGTGTTTTTATACCTTTTACCTCTAGCTTGAAGATCGGTTTAAACCCTAAAACAGTAGCAATGAGATATTTCAAAGACAAAGCATGGCAGTCGAATATCATCTAACTGACTTGTCCAAAGTAGTTCGTTCTCATGTCCCTTCACGCTCGTATTTTCATAGGATTCCGACTTCGGGGGAAACAATCACACTTCCTCGAGTCCTCAGAACACACCTCGACAACACATGAGACACATGAGCATTTTCCCTTGCACACAGTAACCCTGCCGCGGCCGCGTGTAAGGCAAGAACAGCCTCAGCAGAGCGCCTCGTACTCTAGAGTGCTATAGAATGCCATGCACTCACAGGTACACGTTTTCACTTCACAGAAAAGATGACTCCACAGGCCGGGTGTCCTGCGGCTGAGACCCCAATGCAGGAGGAGGAGCATCAGACGCGGAGAATGATGGCAAAGCGGTCGAAAATCATCAAGGAGCTGATACAGACGGAGAAGGACTATCTCAACGATCTAGAGCTGTGCATTAAGGAAGTGGTCCAGCCCTTGAGAAATAAACAGGTAAGGGCAACTTTGAACCCCATTCCATCCTAAATAGGACCACCGGCTTCATGAAATCAGAGGACCAGAGTGTGTCAGTGGCCACCTGCTGCACGGTGGGTGGGGGTACAGGCCCTTTTGCCTGGGTCCGGGTTTGAGGTGGCAGACACAATGCATCATCAGACTCACACTTTCTGTGTCCGCAGAGGAGCACCCAGAGTCCGTCTTTTTGGCCAAGGAAACTGTGTTTTAAAACATGGGGGGAAAAGAAATTCAAATTTTTGACACTGAAATGTCTATGTGTTCTTTCCTGGATTCCTGTGGAATTGCTAACAACACGTGAACATCCGGTTTTCAGCAGTTTAGGAACAAAGCACGTAATTTGATTCAAAGATGATCAAGGATTCAGGCAAGAAAAATATGTGTTTTTCTTTTCCCTTATGTTGATAGCTCAGTTAAAGTTATTACCATTTAGCTCAATTAAACTCGTGACTATCAATATTGAAGTATTGCAAAATTCAACCTAAAAATTAACCTGAAAGTAAGGTAAAATTTTTCTCTTTGGTAGGACTGCCCCCAGGCAAACCTTGAAGGGCTTAAAAGTTAGTCGTTCTCCCTTTTCAATTGAGAAAGGAATTTCAAGGAATTCCTTTCAAGGCTTCTCAAGGAATTTCTCGTAGAGAATTGGAGTAAAGGTAAAGGATGATGGATTCATACATCCCTGTATACACACGCCCGAGCATGCACACTCCCACATACACATGTATATGGGTATTTTCGTCCACTCACCATGTATTTATGGAGTCTTGATTCGCACTGTTTCCAGCACTGGGGTTATAGTTTAGTATAAAAACCAAGGCATGCCCATGTGAGGTTTAGTTTCCAGTGGGGGAGGGGAAGAGTCAGACGATAAACAATAAATAAAGAAAAATTTACAAAATATTAGATGGTGTCAAGTTCAGCAGAGAAAACCAGCACAGGGCTGAGGGATGGAGCATTAGAACAGAGGAGTGGTGTTTCTATTTCAAACAGAGGGGCAACTGCAGACCTTTCTAACCAGGGACATTTGAGCAAAGAAGTGGAGGAGGTAAAGGGCGTTCCAGGCAGAGGGGAACAAGGATGAGGAGGAGGGACAGTCTCATCACGGGGTTGCGAGTGGTCCTCAGACACAATTCAATCTACAAAACATTAACTAGAAAGTGAAGATTACCAGAAATTTCACTACTCTGAGATAACTACCATTCTTTCAGACATATTTGTACATAAATGTAATCTAAAGCACACATGCTATCTTGTAACTCAGTCGTTTCATTTAGCAATTGTGTATTTAGGACATGCATTTTTATGACTACTCTCACTTTCCAACGTCTTTCTACTGTTGTTAATGCTGAAACACACCATGTTGTGGGTGCTGTCACCTTATGTCCTTAGAATAAATTCCTAAAAGCGGAATGTCTAGCTCAAAGAGATGCACAGTTAGGATTTTGATAAAAATTGCCAACTGACATCCAAAAAATTGATATTGTTTTAATTTTCATTCCCATTAACAGTGATTGAGAGGGCTGATTCTCTGCCTGCCCCTTGCAGCTGGGCATTATTGATTTTATAAACCATGAAGACTGGGTTCTTTTGATTTCCTCTGAAAAATATCTTCTTATGTATTCATTAGCCACTTCTATATTCAGCCCTTATTCATAATCAAGTCTTTCGTGCTCTAAAGAAATTAGGGCTTGTCTTTTTCTTATTGTTTTTACAAAACCTCTTTTTTATTAAGAATATTCTTTTCTACCCTACATGCTGCAACTAATTTTCTGTTTGTCTTTTGCCTTATAAACTTGCTTAAGATTAAAAAGTAAAAACCTTGTTTAAGTTTACTCATTTGTTTTTGCATTGGGCATATTAATATGTACCCATGATTATAAAAATACTGCTAGCCAGTTGTCTCAACATCAATTATCCAATCTCTCCCCAAGTAAAATCCAGAAGTGCAGTTTATATTTTTTAACAAAAGCCTCTTCTCAGAAATGTTAAAAAAATTAGGGAATGCAAATTAGGAAAATCCAGTATACATCAAGGTACCAGTGTATGTAAAAGAATCTTTGATATAAAGGTTGTATTTTTGATTTAGGACAATGTGTAAAAAAAAGGCAAAACTGTCACAGAATTTCTCCTTCATAGAAAGTCATGCTCCGTTTTCCTCCTTCATGACCCTTCATTAGGTGCGCGCTGTAGGTCAGGTCCCCTCCCAAACACCTTGTCAGTATTCACACTGAGCCCTCGCAGTTCTCAAGTTAGAAGGTAACTGAGGACATCCCGAATTTGGAAATTTCTTATGAATTCTATAACATTAAAAATAACATGTATAGTCGTGCTAGATATCTGCTTTCTAGTTTCATTGCTAAGTACATAAAATCATTTTGGTGTATTTTCTTTTATTTAATGTAAACTAGCTGCATCTGATTTAACCTCTTTTCTGGCAGATATTAATGGTTATCAACAACGTTTTCCTTTTCACATCTCCTCAAATGCTGACTTTAACTGTACGTGGCGTCAGAGCCTACCACCACCCACCCTTCCTGTGGAGCATTCCCACCAGTCACTCCTGCTCTTTGAGAAGTTTAGAGCACAGCCCACTGTTCCCATCTCCTCTCTTCTCTTCTTCTGCCCTCTCCCTCTCCCCAGCCCTCCCTCGTATCTCTCTCTCTCTCTCTCTCCATAGTTCAGACACAAATTTTAGTTCATTTCCATATTTAGGCAAATGGTCCCCACAGCCTCCTTGTCTCTCAGACAGTTTCTCACCTTGTTCATATCCAGTCACCTTTCCTGGAACCATCTCAGTGACTCACTCCAGGGCCACCCCCTCAAACTGCCACCACTGATAACTTCACCTTCTCAAAATCAGAATTTCAGGCTTAGTGGTCCCCAACCCCCGTAGCCTCCCTTTCACCCCACTGCCACTGGAACTCTGCTTCCAAAAATTATTTAATGCCACCAGGACCTCCAAGCCATTGACCTCACCCCCACTTTTTCACTGTTCATCCAGCCCACACCTGGTTTAATTTCCACAAGTCCATTAAAATCAGTCCTGGAAGATGAATCCAATACCCTTTCCTCTCTCTCTTTTCATGTCTTTGCCTGAAAATGCACACCCTTTATGAAATCCAATTTTCTGCCTACTTTACACCATTACCCTGGCATCTGAACCAATCTCCTTTAAAATTCAAGGCCATTTTCTTCAAATGGGACCCTCAGCGATGTCTCTGAAGGGATTCTTTCACACCTTCTTTCTCCTCACACCTCACTTTCTTTTATTTCCTAACTCTTGGCTAACAGCTTTTCCCACCCTTTTATTGAGAAAAATAAAATGCACACACTTTTGACTCCA